>VZTZ01038371.1:509270-602325 GCA_013400955.1 Drymodes brunneopygia | reverse complement strand
TTTTTTTTTTTTTTTTTTTTTTCCCTGCTGCTTCTTTTCTTCTGTTCTTCATCCATCATGGTCCTGGAGCTGTTATGTTAAGACTTAATGCTTTCCAATACCTGTATCACTACTGAATGCCTGTGGATGATTTTTGTACCCAGCTCTGGTGAAAGCACGTTGTATTAGGATGCAGAGGAAAGGTGTGACTTCCTTTCTGAGGCAAGCCCTTAAAAAACCAGAATCATTATACAAAAGTAATTACCCTTTTGGAGTCATTAAAAACATTTTCGGTTGGTGGAGGTTTTTGGTGTTTTGGTTTTCTGTTCAAGTTTTTTTGTGCTTTTCCTTTTTAATTTTATTTTGTTATTTTATTTGACCTTCCTTGTCAAATTTATCTTGCTTCATGACTCTGTTCCAGTCTAAATTAAATATAACTGTTGTGAGAGATTTAGCTTCCATACATTCTGTGAATGAGTTCTTGTTTTGCAAATTCTTTCTGTTTTCAATGCAAGGCTAAGCTCGTTTTTCACAAAATCTTAACATGGAAATATGAAGGATTTTTTGATTGATGCCATATATTTTTTGAGTGACTGCCTTCCAAAGAGAAAAGGGTGGTAAATCTATTTTGGAAATCTTGAGAATGAACACAAAGCCTTAATAGTATGGTTGGAAGCATTTATAAAACTAGATGTATTCAAGATACAACCCGTAATATAGTCCAGTTCTAGTGATCTCTGACAGAAGTTTGAAAAAAGGAGACTTGAGTGACCCTGAGCTGGAACAGAAATAGAAGAAAAAGTGCTTATGCTGTGATGTGAGGACTTCTACAAATATCGTCTCTGTCCTCAGAGAAGGGCAGAATATTCTTTCTTAGCAACTAACAACAGTAAAAGTTTTCTTCTTGACTGTGGTTTAGCCTTTCATCTTTGCCACTATCTGAAATACTATCATTCTTTCTTTTAGTGTGCTAATTACGTGTTCAGCTTGTGAACTTTCCAACATTTATAGTTTTCGCCCTAAAACTGCAGCCTAGCCCGTTTTTCTTCATCTTGTATTTGTCTGGGTAGTGATTAATATTCCAGTCTTATGGGATTTTCTTAACAGGACCTTTCTCCACCTTGTCAGTTTAATTTTGAATTTAATCTTTTCCTCTGATGTGCTTTTTGTCCCTTTATTCTTGATTAATCTGCCAGTTTATACTGCATTCTATCATCAAATTGCTAATGAAACTAATGAAAAATATTGGACAGAGAACACATCCCAGTACAGCCCGTTAATACATATTTTTCATTTGGAGAAATCATTGACAGCTACAGCTTGGTCAGTTTTCTCATAACTTAAGCATGACTCTCATAGAAGTTTCACTTATAGTATTTTTTACAAAATTTGCATGGGAAAAATAATGGAAAAATATGTCAAATGACTTTAAGTTGAGAGTGTGTGCTTTTCTTCTCTTCATAAAGCCCTTTACATTGCTAGAAGAGGACTTGAGTTTTTTTTAACATGACTGTTTTTGACACTTTCATGTTGGGTCTTATTCAGCTTCTTGATACCTTTTAGGTAGAAAGCTTGATTATTTGGCATGTTTCTGCAAATTGAAATTAAACTAGATTGCCTGTAACTCCATAATTTCCCATAGTTCCCTCGGTCCTAACTTTTTTAGGCAGACTTTGTATTTGCCATTTCCTAGTTTTCTTACAATTTAGCTGCCTGCTTTGAATTCTCAAAGAAAACTAACAACTCAGGCTGCTGGATTGTTTGGGGGTTTTTTGTTTGTTGGCTGTTTTTTGTTTGTTTCTCTTCTTGTTGTTTGGTTGGGTTTTGTAACCATTCCAGAGCTTTGCTGTTGGCCGGCAATAATCTTGTGGCGTTTGTGCCCTAAGAGTATTGCATATTGGTCAAATTCATCCTGACCCCAATATTTTTTTCCCTGCTGTTATTTATGGACATAAGAGTGAAGAACTGAAATGAAACTGCAGACATTTATTTCCTTGTAATATTTAGATGAACAAGGGGTAGTGATAAGGAGAGTTAATGAAATATAAGCAAGTTTGTTTAGTGGAAGAGTTCAGCTCAACTACTTTCATAGAGTTTCAGTAAGTGAGGGAGAATTTGTTGTGCTCTTGCTAAGATGGAGTTCTCATATCAAGTCACAGACATGGGATTGTTGTAGTGCAATGAATATTACTAATTACATTTTCACTGTATAAATATTCTCTCCATACAGACTGAGGTTGATTAAAACCTTTTTGTGCCTCCTATGTGATGGCAATGCAAATCACTATGGAGAACTCCCCCCATGTTTATTTATTTCCTTTCCAGCCTGCTTTTGCTGTCAGTGCAGGGATGTGCTGAAGATCCTTCAGGGCTAAGGGGTGGCTTGGCTCAGATCCGTAATCCTTTACAAGCATTGAGGGCTCGGAGCAAGGGATATAAGTGTTATAAGGAGACTAGTACCAGTATGTAAACTGCTCTAAATCCCCCTGCAGTGCGCACTTTGTGCAGTTTTTCTGTGCCTAGACTGCCTGTCTTAGCTGAAGATGATTCCTTGCTTCAGACAACTCCTGTTTCAAAAATGCTGGTCCTGTCACAGGCTTCACAGTCTGCACTTGGGTGCTTTGGGGACAAGCTCTTGTGTTTTCAAAGTCCTCATTTGAATGTCCCACTGCAAAAAGAACACTTGAAATTCGGGTTGCAAAATGCATTAGGTTATTCCTTTCTCTCCAGTTGTTAATTTTTCCCGTGTGGATTTGGTCAATTATTGAAGCAAATGAGCATAGTGTTTATTTAACTGGGGAGATTAATTCAGTGTCTGGTTCCCTAATTCTTTGCATTTTTCCTGGCTATTTCTCTTTTTCAAGATTGATTTTCTTAGTTTTTTGTAAAAAAAAGATTATACATTTGTGCTTAGTATTTCAATTTTTCCTTGCTGAGCAGGTTTGCAAGAAGCATTTCAGTTTCTTGCAAGGTAAAGATGAGATACTAAGGTGAGTCAAAAGTCCATGATCTGTGCATTTTGCTATGTAAACTGCACAAATTGCATGAATACAAGAACGTACCACCAGGTAAAGTAATGAAGAATTTGGGCAACTTCAGCAAGCATCTTAGTATTTTCTAC
Organism: Drymodes brunneopygia; assembly: GCA_013400955.1. Taxonomy (NCBI): domain Eukaryota; kingdom Metazoa; phylum Chordata; class Aves; order Passeriformes; family Petroicidae; genus Drymodes; species Drymodes brunneopygia. The sequence continues at coordinate 599,225 of VZTZ01038371.1, read as the reverse complement.
TCCAAATATTAGCTGAATTTATGAATTCTCTGCTGAAACAGATGCAGTAGGCTGCTCCATAAATGTAGTGACAAGTTGAATGCTGTCTGTGCCGTTGAAAGTGTCCTCTGAACACCTTGTTTCTGTTCCAGAAAACATGTATGACTGTAGAAGACCTGTAAATTACTAAAAAATTCTTCATAAGGATAAAAAATAAAAAAAAAAAGAAGCAATACATTAAAATCTGCCTTGTTAGAAGTTTTGTAGAAAATTCTGCATTTGCATGTAGTTCCTGCAAATGAAACAATAGACATTGAAACCCCCAATATTAATCCTAAATATCCACTTTCTTCCATTATATATAATCTTGGTGGTGCATTTCTTAATAGCAGAAGATAGCAAATCTGAGTAATAATAAAACCTTGATTATGAACATGCCTTTCATTTTCTTGTGACAAGTGGCACACATGAGAATGTGTATATGAACAAAAATTGTTTTGTGCAAAAATATGGATGTAAGTGTTCTTTCTCTTCTTGTCTTAAACTCTGCTAAGGCTGAAAAAAGACTGAGATACTGCACTAAATTTGATGAATAATCTGATTTGGTTATAATATATTATAAATTCTAGAAAGCTTACTGACACCTGCCTGTATTTTATTACGGGGAACTCAATTTTGCCCATGTAACTTTTTTCCTTAAAGTTCTGTTTAGACAATTTCCACTTTTTTATTTGCCATGTGTATGTTCTCAGCTTTCCTTTCTACACCTCAGTGAGTGTGAACATTTCTCAGTGAGCTGCTCTGCTTTAGAACTATGACAGTACTGCATGCTGCCCATTGAGAAATCCTTCTCCACAAACTGAAATGAAGAAAACTAGGAAATTGTGGTAAATTATAATTACATTGTAATTAAGAATAGGGCTGCAAAAGATTCTTTTTTCTGATGTAGGACCAACTAAATATTCCTTAGAGGCACTAAGTTATTAACATGCTAATGAATTTTTTTTAAAAATTCTGACCAAGCCGTAGCCAGCACGAAAATTACCAGCATTGACATTCAAAAGAGTTTTTGAATTGCTAAGTGGAAAATTGAAGAGAAATTGATGTTTTACAGTAGAGTGGGTCTTTGATTAAATGTTACATGCAGTCACCAGTTTTCCCAAAAAGGTGTGGGGTGTAGCACACTTCAGGAAATATTGTGCTGGTACAGATTTTATACTCTTTATGTGAATGTGTTTTATGGGAACATGGCTAATAATGTACTCTGTGGATGACTATTTCCACTTTAATATCACTTCATGTTCTCTCAAAAGGAGGAAGAACTGTGAGTTTCTTTTTGCCAGAAAGAGGAACAATGCAACCCAGACCTATGTCTCAAGTAACCATACGATTTTCAGTAAAATAGTAGAGAACTGGATTGAAGCCACCAAACAAATTCTTGTTTGCAGGAGAACTCATGTCCCATCTACAGTTGTAGGATTATATTGTGATATATAGTTAAATATTCCCAAAGTTTAGTAATTTTCTTCTATTTTTTATATCATGCTTTTGTCACAGATTTAAGATGATTTCATTTGGATTTATGATTTGAGAGAAGAACTATTCTTGCTTTTTCTGGTTGGTTGGTAAATTAGTGGAAATGCCTTCTAAAAGGGCAGAAAAGGGCCACTTGCTTGTTGTGGTCCTTAAATCTGCAGTGCCAAGGCAGGGGATGAAATACCTGTCCTTGAAACTTCCTGCTAGAATACTCTTTGTGATCACAAAGGTGCATAAAACGAGTGTTCTGATTGCTTTTGTTGACATAGAAGAACTGATGTTTACTAAGGTATGTTGGATGTCTCTAACATCTGAACAATATTACTTATTTTATTTCTTTGTGGCAGCCAGTAGTGTGGATTTAATATGTTTTAAATCAAATTGCTGGATTCAGAGCAAGTTCATTAAGGACTTTGATAATGAAATATTAGAACAAGCAAATTGCGTTTCAACATGAATTAAGGCAAGCACAAGTTTAACAAGGTTCGTGAACTGGACAGAATTTAATAGGCTTTTCTTATCTTCTCTTTTCTGTTTTTAATTGAAAGAATATGTAAATCAAATAAAAAGTCTGAGGATGTGAACCCATAGAAATGAAAGATAAATACCTGATGGATCCTGAAGTCCTGAGTTTTGATTTCTGAAGAGGGTTGATATTCACCACTTCTGGACTTTTCCCCCATGATCTGGTTGGAGATTTTCACACATCCAGTAAAATTTAGTTACTGATTTCTACGTGAAGAATTACAGAAACTTTTGGAGATGTTGAAAAAGTGCCTTTGTTCCTCAGTCCTTCCCTGTGAGCTGTATTTCTGTTATAAAAAAAAAACCAGAATTAGGAAGCTGGCATGTCAGACTCGCCACTTGCTGACGTAAATCCTTGTTCCTCTCTTCTCACCCTTTCCCAGGAGATTTGGGCTTTATGCTAGGAAACCTGCATGTCATCCAGTTCGGTCAAGTAACAGTATTTGAAAAAGTCTCTCCATAAGTGAGCAGAGGTGCTATTTTTGTACAAGATCATGCTAAGTTCAGTGGTGGTGTTGATTTATGTGGAGTTCAGACAATACACACTGGAAATACTGTGTACAAATACAATTAAGATGAGCCTAATTCAACATCTTTAGAGTACAAACAAGGAGCATTAATTTATAAAAGTAACTTTATTTCTAATGAAGACCTAAGGTAATTCAGACTGGGGAAGCTCCTGATGGCGTTGTTATTGCTAGGATATACTCTGTGTATATGTGGGAGCGTGTGTTGGTCTTTGGTAGATGACATTGGCAGCCCTGTGGGCGGAGTCAGTGCACCATGGAAATGAGCAAGAGGTCAGGGAATGATTCATCCGCGCTCAACTCCTGTCTGGAGCAGCACTAGTGCATGGTGGGGAAGGACTGACATGTATGGGCACCATAGATTGCAATTTCTGTTGCGCAGCCAGACACCGATTTGTTCCATCAGGAGTTTTGGTTAGTCTCTCTGTGCACTGGTTTTAGTTTTCAGAGGTTAGGATTGTCCTTTTTATAGGGCTACCTGAGCTAACAAAATCCTGATCTTAACTTTGGTCCCTGTGCAGGCCACTCAGGTTTTCTACATGTTCTGTGCTTGCCAAAATGAATACAGTTGTCTTTCAGCTGGGTTTAGGAACATCGTAAGAATTCAGAATAGAGTTCAGCCCCTCCCAAACGTGATACAATATTTTCCTGAGTTTAACTGGTGAAACAAAATCTAGGGAAAGAGTCTAGAAGAAATAAATAAATTAGTTTTTAAATTTTGAACCATCATTCTCCCAGAAAGGCATTTCCTGTCAAGTACCTGTACTCAGTCTGTTACTCAAATACAGCTAACCTCTCTGTTGCTGGGTAATTCTTAAATGGCTGAAAAGATACATCTGCTTGCAGCCTGCAAAATCTGTCCCACACTGCTTTGGTAATGACACCTAACTATTCTGGAAAATACTACAAGTTCAAAACACTGAGCAAACATTGGCTAATTAATTGAATAAAGAACAAAGAATACTTCCAGCAATGGAGAAGACTGTGCTTAACACATAATAGAGGTGCAATACATGTGTTTCAAGTCTCTTTGGCAGATTCAGAAGCTGCAATGTATTGTGTGAATACATTGTGAGAAAAAAATGTCTCAGTCTGGTAATTTCACATTTATAATGACTGGACTTCATGCCACAAAATGGCCAACAGTGTCATGATTTTTTTTTAAAAAGTCCACGTGACTACTGAAAAGTACGTGCATGTTTCCCTTGTGTAATGATGTTTTTATGATTGAATAGTGCCTTAATTATTATGCAATGATTGCTTTTGTTTAGGAATTGCAAAAATAGCCATATAAGTTAGACTAAAAACCAGAGTATATTAATTTCAGGACTTTTTTTCCTTTAGGCTCTGTTTGGGCATAATTTTGAAAATCTTATGCCTTTAGAAAAGATGGTACAACAAATACAAGCATCTTGTCAAAGTTTTATTAATGACCTAAAAAATTTCTCTTCAGCAGTTAGAGACACTGTACAGAATAATACTAGTCATAGCAATTATTCAGCAGTTTCTTGGGAAAGATCACTGAAATTGAGGAGTAAATCACCTTTTCAGAAGAGTTTCCTTCTGTGTCATAATTTCAATTTCTAAAATATTTTATCCAAAATTCAAGCATTAGCCTTAATCCAAGCACTTGCCATTTGTTTTTGGGGCATTCCTATGATTTTCTGTTCTTACTGTATAGAAAGCACTAGATTACAATGATCATGAAATTATCTGTCATTTCTCTGGGTTATTTGTGATATTTTTTCCTACTGAATTCTCAAGTGGCAGAAAATCGAATTGTATTCTAAGGTATTTTCTCTTTAAATAGCAAACAAAGGGAACAAGAGCCTATGAAAGATGCTGCTGAACCTCTCTTCATGCTAGCCATGATATGATGCCAATAAATATCCCTCTGATATTCAAACAGCAAAAGTTTTATTTTTCAGTTTTCTTTTAAATGACAGTAACATCTAAAAAATTAAAGTTGTGTAAAAAAGGAAGGCAAGCAGAAAAGAGGAAAGTTGGAAAGAAAGCAGAGAAATTGCCTGTTAGTGTTAGAATCTACACTAAGTTAGGAGACCCGAAAGCATGAATTTAAGTTTCACTTGGCAACTGCATGACTGAATAAAGTTTTTTTTTGTCCTGATGCTGACAGGAATTGTACAAGATTTACAGACACAGTAAAAGGCTTTCAACAAGGTCACTGCTGTCAGCACTGAATGCTTTTCTGTAAAGTGTTTTTTTTCCAGCTCCTATAGGTAATAAAGAAAATGCCATAGTGCATGTATCTAATTTTCCCAAATTGACTGCTCTTTCCAATACTAAAATATAGATGTTTTCTACATCTTGGTCTTATAATCTAATATTTTATTTAATTTAAAATATTTCTGCAGTATTGGTAAATTCAGAAAGATTTGGTTTCTGTTGTGTCTCTGTAGGCAGTCTTTCCAACCCGTTTTCTTTTTTTATATGATGCATGTTTCCTTCAGTGTATTTTGAGAAAATAATAACTTTTGCAATGGCAATGAAAGATATTTAGGCTTCATAATAATGCAATTTTGTCTGAATATTCTTTTGCTGCTGCTTCTTTTGTGCCTCTGGTGCTGATACAAAGCTTAAAGGTTATATGAATATGTCTTAATAAGACTATTCACCTTAAAGGAGGAACCTTTGTGTGATGAAGAGATTCTGTGGTGAAAAGTTCTGTGAATGAATCTGCTTGGAGAAAGGGGATTGTATCTCGCAGTGTAGAAGCAGTTGGGGCTGTTGGAGTAATTGGAAGTGTGATGGGACAGGACTGCTCTGCAGCTTAATGTGAATAGCTCCAAAGGAGGAACTGGGAGTGTGCATGAAATAAGTTCTCCAGGAACAAAGCTGTCTTTGCAGTACTTTCTGGCAAAATTTATGTGAGTAATTAGCAACATTTGACTTGGGACAAACAAGTCATCCTAGTGGAAATGATGTCAAAATAGAGTGAGGAACAAATATGAAAATGAGTGTGAAAACAAATGTGAGAAACTAATGATGTTTGGTGTGTTGCATAGCTAAGGACGTTACTTTTCTTAAAAACGTGGACTGCATGTTGTGGTCAAGTCCAAGGCAGAGCTTCTTCGAGGGAAGAAGTCAGAATCAAAATTAGCATCTGCAGGGAAACAGACCACAAAGTTGTCAAGAAAATAGGAGTTTTGACTTCATGAGTTTCCTGAAGGTCAGTCTTACGATGTTCTCCTTTTCTGTTTGTTCCTTGGCATAACCCTGAAATGTGGTTTAAAGTTCTTAATGTCCAACAAGTTACTGTTATTAAAATGGACACCAGAGTCATTACCAAGTTAGCATCTACAATATCAAAATGTATTTCCGTTCGTTTCATTACAAATATATATATATGCTTATCTATATCTATCTCTCTATCTGTCTCTATATCTTCCCCCTTTTTGTAAAATATTTTTCCTTTTCTTCACTGATGTACTGTTAGTAGAGTGAGTTCTTGTTCCATATTGTGAAAACAGAAAGCTCTTGAATACATGCTCAGAAATGTGGCTGGTTATGGAGGTAGGTAACATTAGCAAGTGGCTGCCTTCAAGTCCTCTGCTTCTTTCATTACTCCTGCAAATTAGTGGAGCCCAAAAGTTCATATCTGAAGGATGAACACTGAAAAGTCAGCATGAGAGAAGAGCTCAGGATTGGAATAGCTTGGTTTTGGTGTGTTGTTTTATGCCAGAATTTACCATGTTTGATTGTACATTTTGTCAAGGTTGCTGGTTTTTATCTCTGTGGTGAGAAGGCACCTCCTGCAGGCAGAATAAAAGGCTCTGGAGGCATCATTTGTCAGCTAATCCCACTGTTAAAAAAATGCACTCTCAGGAGAAGAAAATCCTGTGCTATCGTCACAGGTGTGAGAAAGTACTTTGTCACTGTGAAACTTACTCATACCTTGGGTGTTGGTTACCCTCTTTCATTTCATACTTTGCCACTGGGGCACTTGTGCTTCTAGTTAGCTTGCCCTCAGAGGAGACCCATCCACCTTCTGGTATCTCTCTTGATGGTTCAAGTGGTGACAGTAGGAAGAGTGGTAGCTGATTTGTTTCCTACCATAACACCCGTTAGTAGATGATTCTGATACTGGCTGTGATACTTGGCTGTAATCAAACATGCACCAGGGTGGCAATCATGTGACATTCAGATGCCCAGCACATGGCAATCGTGTGGCAAATGTGTCGGGCACGTGCCTGGCACGTGTCATTAACGTGCTAATTGTGTGTCTGGCACATGACATTCACTTATACATCATCTGGCAGTCATGAGCCTGGCACTTCTGTACAGAACAAAATGTAAAATGTAGTGGCTTGGTGTTGCTTGGGCTGTGTAGCACTCAGAGGCTGTTGCTTGTCTTTCTCATTAATGTTTGAGTTTGTGCGAGGTAATTTGAAAAACCGTTACCACTTCATTTGATTCATTCTTTAATAAGTGAAGACCCCTGCAGAAATGCTTGATATATAATAAGTATCCAGTATAAATGATTACTGATTTGGTTTGTGTATGAATTCTCCTTGCAATGCAAGTTTCAGAATTTGCCAAAGCAGCAAAAAATCAGTAATGTGGAATGAGGCTCAGTCAATGAAGATTGATAAGTGTAGAGGTCAATAACTGAGTGATTTGTGAAAAGCAGTTGATGACAGTGAGTGTGTGTTGGTTCCAGATGTGTTTGTGTAGGAGCAAGGCATGCTGAAGTGGATGACACTGCTACACTGCAAGGTAAGCCATTCCCATGTTCTTCCTGACAGTTAAATTATTTGGCTGGATTTAAATAGTGCTAAGTAAAATAATGATGATTTTGTCTGAATTAGGGAAATGAGGGATAGGATGGAGTAGTTTCTTGTGTGCAGTGGCTTAGGGGAAGGTCGCTTATTCAGTGGCTTGGTTTTAGACTGGTTTTGATGTCTTTGCTTACATCAGTGTTCACTCTTCCTATGCCTCTGTGACAAACAGAATGAAAATGTGACAAGAATTTCAAATGGATTGCCATTAAAATGAAGCAAAAGCAAATGAATATGTGTTGAGAGATGAATTTTTTTAACTTGGTTGCCCACAATTCAATAGTTTTTCTTCTGTCAAAAACTTTTCAGGGAAGAAACAATAAATACGTTTACAATTGAAGAAGTAATTTGACATTGTTTGGATTTTATTACCTTTCAGAAATTCTCTGATTAGTCACATATACACTGACTATTAATTTATTCAATTGTAGCTTTGTGAGTCATACACACAACAATTAAGTTTTAGCTATTGTAATCTTTGTACTTTTTAGTCATTAAAGGTTTCCCTTTTCTGATTTTTGTCATATAGATTCTTACTCATGCAGGTAATCCCATTAAAAATCTCTGAGATGGCTAGTGTGAATAGTCTGGTAGTCTGGGTCTAAATTAATAAAGGAATCTCATTTCTGTTCTCCTAGAGCACAGGTATATAAAACACTGAAAGTGCTTTAAGTGTTCTTTAACCCAAACTGTAAAAGATACCATAAATTTTAAAAGTGACAGTTTCTATAATACATAGCAAGAGCAGCAGGAATTATGGTGACTGCTGAGATGCTGAAATTACTGTGAATTTCCTTTAGCTAAAAGGAAAATGGGGATCTGATTCTGCTTTTCTTGCATTGTTTTTATGCCAATGTAATGCCTCTGACTTCAGTGGCTGTCAGCCTGACTTGCATCTGTGTAGGAGTGTGTATATATATATATACACACATCTTGCCATTTCAGGAAAACTGAGCCAGTTACATGTCTGGGTTTTTAGTGGGGAGAGCACCATGCTGCAGAACTCTGTCAATAGCTAAAGGTCACTTACTACCATTGTATTTAACTTTTCTCTAACTTCTCTAAAAAGGTCATTTAGATCAAAGTTATGTAGATGTCCAGCAGCCTGTAGTGTTTTAGATTATGAAGTGGATTGGAGAAGGTAATTCTGAGAAAAAGAACTTGAAATATCTGACAGTTTAATATTTTGTCAAGTATTCTAAGTTCTTGCCATCAAATTATTTTTCAAAATGAGTTAATCTTGAAAATTTCATACATATTTTACTAGCAGTCTTAAATGACTTTTACTGCAAACAGATGTTTTAATGCAAAGTTGAGTCATCATTCTGAAAAATACAAGTAGTTGAGCAAATCCCAGGGATTTTATAAACTTGTTCTACGTATAATAGAGTTTATAAGCTGCTTCATCTGAATCAGCATGCCTGAAGGAAGAAACTTCATAGGTCTTCCAGAGCTTTGAATTCTACCATGCATGATTTCTCAGAGCTTTTCAGCATTTTCAGCCTACCCGACAGGTTGAGAGACGTTGCAGATGGCCAGCAGAGCTAGAAAGATTTTACACACTGCAGCAGTGGTTTTTGCAGATCACAGTGGCTGAGCAAAGTGCTCAGGCTTCCCAAAAGCAACAGCTCAGGGTCTGTGCCACGAGCACTTGCTGCAGAGAAGTGCTGCTGTGAAGGTCTCCCAGAGAAAGCTGGAACACATCAGCTATTTTGCTTTCTCTCTGTGTGTGTGATTTTTTTCCCATGCTTTCCATGATTCTTTTTCAGAAATACATCCAATCATTGGAGGATATTTCAGAAAGAACCATTGATGCTCTTTAATTATTAGCAATGCATGCTGTATAAAGCTCAATGAAAAAATAACATAGTGGTGGAGTCTTGAAGGTTGTGGACCAACACAACTTTGCATGGAAAAGATGTATACAAATATACAGATTTCTGCAAAACTGGGAAAATCTTTCCTATTTTAGAGGCTTTTTTTGTATTTTAACATTAGTAAGGCACTGTCATTAATTAACATATTCAGTAAACTCCTGAGCCTCTCTGATAGGCTTTAAGTTTTGGAAGATACTCCTAGACTATGCTGTGCAGTCAATAATTTCAAACAGGGGCTGACTTTTAGAAGAAAAGTGAAGCAGCAGTTTCTTCTTTGGAGGGGAGGTATGGGCTTGCACTGTCTAGCTTGTCCGTATTTTCCTGCATTTACATACTTTTATTGTTGTACTATATATGTCCAAATTCCAAATAGGTAACATATTTCAGAGATCTTGCATCCATAAATGCTTACAGAAATAATTTCAAACCCTCTTCTTACACTTAGCTTAAAAGCTATTTTCATATGTGTACCTTATAAAAAATATAAGCAAATTCTCCCTAATATGCCCTGCCTTCATTTTCCACACAATCCAACAGAGGAGTGAATTACACTCGTGGGAAAGTAATGCAAGGAGAAAGCTAGTGCAATAAATATCTCATTGCCCAGGATGTCCTCTTAGGTCCTGATATTTATGATGCATTTTCCTGGACGCACACTGGCACATACACTCACCCTGTGGGATTACAGCGATCATGCCTTGAAAATATATTTACATTCACTAATGGTGAATCACCTGAATTTATCCCAAATAAAAAATAAATCTTCCCACTTTCTGTATTCAGTAATTAGATTCCTTTTGCACATTTTTATTTTTGATGCATAAGCGTTTCTATAAATGGATTACATCTGGGTACTGTGATGAAAAGGTTATTAGAAATGTGACACAGACAGATAGTCCTTGTGTTAAAATAATTCCCCAGTGGCACAAGCGAAGCTCTGTGTTGGCCTTGTGTGACTGTAACAAAAGATTTTAGCTGCTGCTCTGGGACACTGTGTCATCCCAAGGAAACATAAATAGGTCCAGGTCCCCAAATTTGTCTTTCAGATTTTTTTTACTGATGCATGTCCAGGATGGTCTGATCTGCTAGACGTTATTTTTAGATCCCTAGTATTGATGAAGAGATTCAGATGAGTGTACAGTTGACATGCAGAAACATTGTATCAGCCTTGGAGATAACAGTAAAAGCATTGTCATGAAGCCATGACAGAGAATATGCTTTTTAATTTCCATGCAATATGTTTATGCTTCTCAACTAAAACAGTAAAAGCTACCCAAAAAAAAAAAAAATACATGCTGTAAACTAGCAGAAAATACCTTTATATTATCATGAATGCAGTGCTGAATACAGTATTTAAAGAAAATGCAATCCAAAGGTGCAAGGGTAAGATAAACGACAATAACTTTCACAAGCACTTGCAAAAACATCTGCTAACCTTTCCAAACACAACAGATTTTCACCTTGATGTGTTTGCATTGCTTGGAAAATGATCTGCTCTCCATTAAACTCAACACTAAATGGCCCAGTGGGTGTAATGAAGCAATAACATAATAAAAAAAAAAAATCCCTATACTTGTAAATGCTGCCAGAGCTATCTGAATGTTTTATAATGAGCAGATAATCTGAAAAAAAATGGTTCCTACTGTGAAAGTATAAATGATAATATTCAAACATAAGAACTTTTCCTGAAGGGTTTTTTTTTTAACAGAGGTGTTTTTAGAAATGCATTTAGAGAAAGGCAAAATTAGAACTTTTTGTTTGATTTAGAAATATCTTCCAAAGGGTAACCGGTTGAAACACTAAAATTGCTCCATTTTGTTCTTCTATGGTTCCTGTGATTTCAAGGTCTTTTGTTTAAAAATATCCACACAGCAATTTCCTGAAACAAAAGTATAACAAAATGGAGAGGGAGATTGTCTTTTGGATGTTTTTACATGTGGTAAGCATTGCTATTTACTAGGGCCTTAGAAGGCTTGAAAATCCAAACCACAAAATTGAAGATCTTTGGAAATTACCTTTCAAATGACAGCAAATAATAATTTCTAAAATTGCTTAGATTAAAAAAAATAAAGGAAACTCCCACAAATTTCTGGCATTTCTCCTGAATTGAAAACAAAAAAATCTTATTTTTAGTGATCCCTTGTTTGTAGCCTTTAATTTCCTCTTCCCCTCTGTTATTACATTTATTGCCTGTTTATTTTATTTCATGTCTAATGGCTGCATTTTTTTGTGCATAGCAAAAATTTTAGGGGTTGAACTAACTGTCTTTCTGAAAATTATTATCCTTTATTCTGCAGTGTTTGGGTGTTTTGGGGGAAAGTGGTGGTTGTTTATTTTTTTTGAACAGAATTCCCAGAGAGCTTATTCATGTGGCTTGCCTTTTTAATTCTATTCTTGTTTTATTTTGTAGATGTGTTCTCATCAGCATATTGCCGAAATACTTATTTCTGAAATACTTAATCACAAAAGAAAAAAAGTGACTGTGTATCCAAAGATACAACCTATCAGCAAACTTGTCACAAACACTAACTGAAACTTAATTTTAAAAATTGCTTACTTGGATAGTTAGTGATTGTATTGGAGTGTTAAAAATGGAACTTACTCGTCTGCAAAAATGAGTTGCTCATTATGCCCAAACAGCTGTTCATGCTCTTGCTTTCTGCTGAGATAAACTTTTGATTGGATATTTAGGTACTGAGAAAACTAAAGATATTTAAGGTGGAAAATGGCACTTACAGGATATCTGGATGACAGGTTGCATGCTGATTTCACATATGGGAGTTGATCCAGAGAGACTGTAAAAAGTGATTTTTATCTATGAAATCAAAAGTAATATTCTTGTATCAGCAATACTGTGGCCAGCAGGACCAGGGCAGTGATTGTCCCCCTGTGCTGGGCACTGGTGAGGCCACACCTCAAATCCTGTGTTCAGTTTTGGGCCCCCTCACTACAAGGGGGACATTGAGCTGCTGGAGTGTGTCCAGAGAATGGCAATAAAGCTGGGCATGGGTCTGGAGCAGAAACCTGATAAGGAGCAGCTGAGGGACCTGGGATTTTTTAGTCTGGAGAAAAGGAGGCTGAGGGGGGATCTCATTGCTCTCTGCAGATACCTGACATGAGGGTGTGTCGTGTGGGGCTCGGTCTCTTCTCCCCGGTAACAAGTGATAGATGTCCTCAGGTTGTGCCAGCAGATGTTTAGACTGGATATTAGGAAAAATTTCTTCAACAAAAGGGTTATCAAGCACTTGAACAGGGTGCCCAGGAAAGTGATGGATTTGCCATTCCTGGGGGTATTTAAAAGATGTGTGTGTGTGGTGCTTGGGGAACATGGTTTAGTGGCAGTGCTGGCTTAACAGTTGGACTCGAGGATCTTAAAGATCTGTATCAACCAAAAAGACTCCATGATTCTAATTCCCTATTCTACTTTTTCCCTTCCCTTTAAAACCAGTACCGACTGCCTACCTTCTCAGAAATATTGCTAAACCTAAGGTTTTGTCTAGTAGAGGCAGCCTGAATTGCAGTTGGATGTTTTCGTCCCTTCTTTTTGAGCTCAGTCAACTCCAGCTGCCGTTAACAGGAGTTTCAAGGCTGTGAGCACAATTTCCATATGTGGAAATCAAGAATATGGAAAAAATAATGCACTTCAGGTTGTTTGACAACAACAAATTTTCTTAGTAGACAGAGTCCGCATAGCTTTCCTAGCTCTACCATTTGTCATGTTAATTACTGCCTCAAGTACAAGGTCTGTACCACAATATACTGCTGGTGGACAGGGAAGTGATGAAACACAAAGTGCTCACTTTACCTGCATGGGAAGAGCATCCCTCTGGACCTGGGTACCACACACACAGCTGAACCCATGTCTCTTTCTGGCCCTATTTTATGCAGAAATTTTTGTTTTCAGAAGGACTGTTTCTGAAAACAGATTGAATAAAAAGCAAATGAGGGAGTTTTCATGGCTTGTAAGTCATCACAGTAGTGCTTCTCAGATTTTAGAAGCTGATGTTTGTAAATTAATTACTTGGCCTTTAAATAGTTCCAAACCACCCAAAGTGCTCCATTATGTTAGCACAGGCATGAGAAATAGATATGTATTACTAGCTAATTGAATAACATATGGTGTTGATTAGTGCTTAGCTCTTTTTATAGAACTCAATTAAAAAACTGACTGCAGTATATTTTGGGACTATGAGATGTCTGTTGGTTGCTTCTGGCATGAGGGAACTGCTGAACCAAGAAATGATGAACTTTTTCTGTTCAGTCCATCTATAAGTTCCTTTAGGGTCTCCTGGTGCATGTGGCTGTGGTGGGAGATAGTCTGGGTTTTGTTCATTTGCTGCAGTATTGAAATGCATCCTTTCCTGAAAGATTTAAGTGCTCTCCTGGCAAAGCAAAACAAAAGCCTGGGCTTTTATTTTCTGTGCTATTGCTTAAGGTATACAAATATACAATGAGCCTATTTCAAATGGATAAGTATCTATTCTTATAGGGTCCAGTTTGCAGAGAGGCATTTCTTGGGAGGAGTCCTAGAACAGGGACATGAAATTATAAGGCCTCCAACCCCAAATAACGTCAATCTCATTTTGCCTCATTCCCTCTGAGCAATAAACATGGGTGGAAAACCTGCCTTTATTTCTTTTGCTTGATGTAGTTTTTGCTTAAGAGATTATTTTCCTCTCAGACTTCACAAGAACACCTGAGATGATGATGATTATGATCTTCTTATTATTCCCATGGATGATTGAAGTGGTGTAGCAGCTAGCAGCAGTGATCAGTTTGGGAGGAGCTGGTAGGATACAGAGAAACAATAAACAAGAAAATAAGATGTTTCTCTCCCTCATTTTTCTTGCCTCCCTGCTAAGATGCCTCTTTTACTCTATTTTGTGTATAATTTTTAAAGAGAAAATTTGTTAAATATTGGCTTCAAACGTGATGTGATCTGAGCTGTATTAGGTAGACAGCAAGAGGAGATACTGAGTTTTATCCACAGTTTTGTCACTGACTAGTAATTTAGCTCATGGGTGTATGACCTGACAAACTTGATTTTTAGAAGCAAGTGATTATTCTTGCTACTAAAACACATAGTAGAAAAACCTTCCTACAATGTAAAATTACTTAATGAATATAGTTTAGATTTTCACATCAAATTTTATTGTATTATATGCTATTTGGTATTTAAATTTAATCTGAAAGGCTCAGAACAAAGGAGGTCCTGAAAAATCGATTGGTTTCTATAAAGCATTTCAGATCCCAGTAGATTCCCATTCCACAGTAGCTCTTCTGCTCAAATGATGCTCATTCATTCATCCATCCATCCAGAGAAAACAGATGAGTCCTGCAGTGTATCTGGAAGGTTACTCAGGTCATTTGGGAGGTGTCTGTGTTTCACAGATGCAGTGCTTTCACCATGAGCGACCTTTCACCACTTTGATTTTTAGTCCTTTTTGTTGAGTGTATGTTCTGCCACAGCCATGATGTGTAAAATAGGCCGTTCATGACCTAAATTGTTCTGGGCTTTAAACCAGGGGCAGGTGGAGCTGTGACCAAAACCGGAAGGCTACAGTGTTGGGATCATCCAGTGATAATGGGGGAATGGAAGAAGCCAAGGATATTCTAGTTTTGTGTTCTGGATCCTTTCCCCAGGCTGCCCTGCCCCCACCATCCATGTTTAAAATGGATGGCAGTATGATTGTTTTAGGCTTCTCCCAAGAATAAATTTCTAGAGCTAGCATTTTTTTCAGTGAGATCAATTAAAGGTTGCAAAGGCAAGTTAGCACGCATTGGCTTTTTGGTAAAGGCATCACAAGTACCCAATGTAGCAGGGAGTTTCAAGGAGCGTAACATAAATAGAAGGATTTCAGCTTAGATATACCAGTTTTGGGAATGGTCCTGCCACACTGCTTCACTCACAGTGTGAAAAAGATTGTTAAAAGGCTGATGCAAAAGTCACTGTGCTACCAGGACTTTCATCAACTGGTGATGTCATATCAGTTGAAAGATATAGCACAAAATTTATGAAGTTGGAAAAGATAAGAAGATTCTAGTTATTACCAGAAGTCCTTTTGTGTAGCATGCCAGTAACACCCCCCAAGTATGTGAAAACTGACAAGGTGATGATTAAAGAAAGGATATTGATAAGTGATCAATCTCTCCCTTTTTTTCTCTTTTTTTTCTTTTTCTTTACTTTTTTAAACATTGCATTAACAATAGTTTCTTGAAAGCATCTATCTCTCAATATTTGTTGTTATCTGTTGCTTTCTCAAAAAATGAGTGTTGTTATTATTACCTTCAAAAGTTCACTCCATTTAATGTTTGGGGAGATGTTATCACAGGCAGAGCAAGATTCATCCCATCTAACTTGAGATCTACAGCACAGACATCTGAAATTAAGAGAAATACTTTTTTTGACAACAAAACACCCGAGTTTATCCTTTAGTCTGTTTCATACTGAGATGACTCTCCATAAGCGTTCTTGGTGAAATTTAAAGTGTCTAGGAGTAGAGTCTGGGAATGGGTGACTGAGTTGCAAACATCTGCATCTCTGACAATTGCTACTTACATGTCTTTCACAATTTTGAAAAGAAATATTGGAAATCTCTGACTATTGTAATTAGTAGACTTTGTGCTTAATGCCTTGTCCCTCTTTTCTGTCCTTCAGCTATTACAGGAATGTGTTTATTGTAGCAACCTGTTGGGAAGTAGACAAGGAGATGTGCTTTAAGATGTTTAGAATCATAGAATGGTTTGGGTTGAAACGGACCTTAAAGATCACCTTGTTTCAACCATCCCTGCCATAGGAAGGCAACTTTCCACCAGACCAAATTATGCAAAGTTCCATCCAGGCTGGCCTTGAAACCTTCCAGGGATGGGGAGTTTACTACTTCTCTGGGTAACCTGTCCCAGTGCCTCACCACACTTTTACTGAGTGATTTTTTTTTTCCCCTAATATCTAATCTAAACACGTCCTCCTTCACCTTGAGGCCATCCTCTCGCTCTATGACTACAGGCCCTTGTGAAAAATCCCTCTTCAGCCTTCCTGTAAGCCCCTTCAGGTAGTGGAAGGTTTCTCTAAGGTCTTCCTGAAGCCTTCTCTTCTGCAGGCTGAGCTGGGTCATTCATCAGTGGCAAGAGTTCTGCAGTAAATACAACAGACTTAGGTACACAGTGGTCTCTGGGATCCAGGTACTCCGTTGGCCTCTTGAATGTACCTGACGTGTTTGAGTGTTACGTACACAGAGCCAAAGTCACAGTGGATGATACAATTCTATGCTGATAAGATGGTCTGGAAGGAGAACAATTAGTTGTACAAATGAGTAAAATTTCCTTTCAGTTTTCTTGAATAGAAAGTGTGCTATTGGCTTGCAGCTAAGAAGGTAAGGATTATTTCAGGGAGGGATGAGATTTCTAATCCCTTACTTTTAAGCACCTTTAAGAAGAGAAACCCCCAGGAGGTAGCTACATTATCTAAGCCAGCAAACACTACAAATTGTAGTTGGGCTGGTTTTCCACACGGGTCAGTTTTCTACTTCACAAAGCTATAATGTAGTGCAAAGTTCATTTTACTGGTAAGCATCATTGAGCCAAAATTGAGTTCAGACCCCCAGGGAAAATAAATGTAAGCATTTATCCAGAGTGCTATTTAAATTGGCATGAAATTTTGGGATCTTAGTTGCCTAGTTCACTTATTTCTAGTGCTCTGCAGGCTTCATTAGGGCCCCTAAAATTGAGAAGCTAGCTTTCTTTTACGG
This sequence comes from Drymodes brunneopygia, assembly GCA_013400955.1. NCBI lineage: Eukaryota > Metazoa > Chordata > Aves > Passeriformes > Petroicidae > Drymodes > Drymodes brunneopygia. The sequence continues at coordinate 582,234 of VZTZ01038371.1, read as the reverse complement.
GAGAAAAACAGTTATCTGCAAAACTGATGACTTTAAAAGATATGTAACTGGTGCAGTAAACATGAACTCTATATAAAATGATGGCAGCGAAAGAGGGTTTTCATTTAAAGCCTATCCACATCTATATTACAAAGCCGATAAGACACTGATAACAATTAAAAATTGCTTTTAAAACGAAGATTATAATTTTTTTCTAACCATATTCCATGTAATTTTTCAATAGGAGGAACTAAGTTTTCTTTTCCTCACCAGTCAAAATCGCTGCCTAAACATTTTTAATCCAGAAAATGGAGGTATGCAATGATGCATGCATGAGCAGGAGGCCTGTTGCTTTCATGAGTTAGACTGCATGTGTGTTGGTTTAAACACTGGTGAATCTTTACTAGATTTTATGAAATTGATATATTTTTTTTTCCTATTTCTTTAAAAATACTAGTTGGAGTGGTAAATTGTATTTTAAAAGTATGTCAGTAAATTATACTCAAATATCTCCCTCTTCTTTATCATTTGCTATCTTTATTTACTTGTCTTTTAAGAAATATTGACTAAGAATAACTCAATGTTTTAATTAGAAACTGTTTCTGTTTTTAAAAATTTTTCTTCACATTTTCAATTTTTTCTTAAATGGATCATTTTGTGTCCAATCAACATACCACATACTGCTATGTAATGCTGGCTTAACAGCAAGGGGTTTGCACAGGTGTGTAATATTTGACTTTAGTCCTTTAGCAGTGCCATTATATATTCAGAAATAGCTATGTGTCTGTGAAGAAAATAGTGATGGATGGTAGTTTAATATATATATCTGAAACTTCTGTTTTCCTAGTTGTTACCTAAACTCTAGTTATAAATTATCTCCTCCCTCCAGATTTGAGAGTGACATGAACGTACAGAAAAATGTATTGCAGCTCTAATAACATCACATGCTTTTCTCATGAAAGGACATGGTAGATGCCCAAATCACTTATTTCCAAGGTGGAATTTCCCTTATTATTTTATTGTGCCATTATTGAGTGTGCATTTTGTAATTTTGTTTTCTGGAATCAGATTAGAATACAAGACAGATTCTAGATGCCAAAAATAAGACTTTCATGGATTAGACTGTTTTGATTGGAATATTAGAAGGATGTTATAACATGCTAATACACTTTATTAGGCTGCCAGCTTATGTGTGCAAATGTTTCAGAAGAAAAGAGATGTGCGTACACATAGTGTAAAATGTTTAATTTACTAGATTATATTTGCTTACAAAGTTTTACATCTTGGTTGAAAAATCTGTTTTGTTATAGTAATATTATGCCTATCTGGCTAGCACTATAGGTCTAGAGATATATTGTTCTTGTAATTTTAAATTCATACTGCTCTCTAGTGGGGAATGCTTTCAATGCAATAGATTATATATATATATATTCATGTACAACATGTATGTAAACCGGGATTAGTGAACTGTTAACTGTCATCTAGACCAATTTGGTAGAACTACTATTTTGATAGCACTTTAATCCTTATAATGCTTTGATTAAAGACTGAATTTACTAATTTAAAAATATTTTAGACAGATGAATCTTTGGAGTGAACAGTATTTCCAGCAAACTTTAGAATGGCTAAGAGGTTGATAGGTTTATACTTCTTCCTCAGGAGAAACCTTTTCCTTCCACTAGGAGAAATATACTGTAGGTGTTCTATTGAAAAACCTGAGGTTTTCTCCTAAGCTTCTACAGTCTCGCAATGTGTTTTGGGACATTTGTGATTTGCAGATAAGAGTTCATGTCATCACTGTTGGTATAATAGCCTTGCTTTTACAACTTTTATGTTGTTATATACAACATAACTACTTTTATGCTGATTTTTTTTTTTCTCTCAGTAATTTTGCTTTGGAATGAATTGTTTAGCCTGCTTTCTCATCTCTTGCTTTCAACAGCAACAATCCTAGATAAGAGTTGACTGCCCACAGAAGCTGAAATAATACTGGCAGATCTAGTTGAGTGAGGTTTAAATATACAGCAAGTGCAGAGGTCCTCTCAGACCCGGGTCTGTACTTTCTTAAATGAGATGGGGTTTAGTTAGCATAAAAGAACACAATGCTAATTAGATAGCAAGCAAATCTGAAAACTGAGATTGAAACTGATTTGAGTATTGATAGACTTTAGATTTGCAACTTTAGATAAATTTTTCTTTGTGATTTGATTTAAAGGCAATAATTGTCTTTAAATCATGGGAGGTCTGGCAAAAATTTAAGCTGATGACATTTAAGACATTAGAAGCACTCTGCAGAATGATTTGCAGCATTTTGTTGTAATCAGACCCAAATCTGGAGGCTTGTTTAGACTTGTTTTTAGATCCTGAAACTTTTCTGGATCTGGCATTAAAAACCCATTTTCTTGTGCTCCTGGAATAATCTTTTTTTGTCTCTAGGTTGATTGATTTGTCAGTTAGAGACCAGATAGTATCATTGCATTTAAGGCTGCAGTAATTTTGTCACTCAAAGTATAGATTAGATTCTTTGTCTAGACCTTCATTTATTCACTAAGTCTGGGTGAACAAGCACTTTAAAGATTTATATGGTATATAAAGATCTCATCAAAATGCTAAGTTGTTATAACATTTTGCATTCCTTGAATAGTAAATTAGGTTTGCAGTGCTCGGAGCATTTCTTCACCTATGCTGTTTCTGCTTGCTTTCAGTCGTGGAAGCTTGTGGTTACATTGGTTTCACTTGCAGTTCTGCAGATGGGATTATCTTCTCATTTTTGTAGTCGTTGCTGTCTGATATTAGCTGAATCTAAGTTAACTATCCTTCAATTATAAGCCTGGGTAGTTAAGATAAGAAACTAATAACATGTTTATTTGTCTTTGAACTACTCTAAATGAAAAAGTTATGAAATTATTAGACTTGGGCTTGAAAGCAATCACAGGAAGTGGGGAGAGGATGCCTGGGGTTGCTAAATATTTTATCAACTCAGGGATGTGGTCTGTTCATTTAAGCTTATTGAACTTATATACAAGGGACAGGGGGTTCTTCTGTTAATTATACCTTCTCCCTCTTTTTTTCCCATTTACTGAAGGGCTCTTTTCTTTCACATTTTTTTTCTCAGCTCCTGCAGTGTTTTTACCCTTTCTTAGATAAGTTATCTCAGGAGATGCCACATCCACATCTGATGGGTTCAACTTTGGGCACTTGGCTGTGAAGTTAGGCAAGTTACATAGCAGAACTGAAAAACTTGAACAGAAAGCAAAATGTATTAGTGGAAATATAATGTTAAAATGTAAAATGCAAAAAGTAATTTTCTGCCTTTTAGTGGTTTGCAGATCTTGCTATCTTGTCTATATTATTTTGTGTTCTATTCAATTTTCTCTTATATGTTTTTTTCTTCTCAGAAAATATGAAGAAGCCCTGGAGCCCCAATTTGCCTGTTGATAACCAGTCATACAATTCAGATTTCACATCTCTCCCAGACCAGGAAGGTGAGAAAGAATTAGCACCTGATGGCACTGAAGAAAAGAAGGAGAGAGAAAAGAAACACACCAATTTCACTTTGTGTAATGTCTGTAACATTCAGCTAAACTCTGCTGCTCAGGCACAAATCCACTACAACGGCAAATCCCATCAGAAGAGGTTGAAACAGCTCAGCAATGGAAATCTCAAAAGTGATAATGGTAAGCATTATAACATATAACATATAACCTTTGCCATGCTTTGATCTGAGAATTGCAGCACTGTGCACTATGGTGATATATAGGAATCTAAACTTTGCTTTATTCAGACAGCAAATGCTTTGAAGTTAAAGCAAAGGCTTTTGGTGACTTCAAAGTGCTGGAGGTCATCTGTAGCACAAACATCGGGCAAATAGCTAAACATATACCATCTGTGTTACTATAAGAGTTTTCATTTTGTATTTTGTTTACATAATGATGCTGATTCAAATTATTTCTCATTTCATTTGCATTTTGATAGTTTCAGCATAATCAGTGGTATTCCATATTTCACAGTCTAGTAGAAAGGTTATTCTTGTTAGGGGCATATTTGCTTTTAATGAATTTAAGGTGGTTGTGAAACAAATTGAAACAAGTACATTACATGGAAATATATTACTAAACTCATTTCACTTTAGCTTGCTTATTCCAGGTTCAACCCACAGCTAGCATAAGTTTGTTTAAAGATCATGGCTGAAGTCAAACAGAGATGGAACAAAACAACTTTTGACTTTAATCGATTTCATTGACAGCTTTGGGCAAAGCATTTTGTATTAGGCGACATATTCTTCTATCATCAGAGTGAGTTGTGATCCCCAAAGAAAAACAGATTTATGGCTTTTTGTACTAAGGCAGATAAGATAATAGAGGCAAATGATGGTCCCTGACCAGAAAAGAACATTACCATGTTGCAATTTTCTCAATTTCATAACAGGCAGCACTCAACTTTGCTGTACTATGTGTAGAGTTGTACTGCATTGTTCCATCTGCTTCTGTGTGCCATGTCAGAAAAATCATTGTCTTAATATGATGTACTTAGGACTTTCAGAGTCTCTTTCTCTGTATCATACATGTTGCTTACTATTTTGCACCTTGAGTTGCTTTCTGCCCTACCTACAGAAAGATATGCAAAACAATAATCCTTAGATAGAACTTCATATTATTATTTTAGTAGTCTCTGCTTTGTTTCCACTTTAAGAGTGGGGAATAACATTGATATTTTGCCCAAGTATGTTGGATGTGAGTGCTTTTCTGTGTATGAGGTGTTGCTTATTTCTGTAAAACCCAGCAATAAAACAAATAACACCCCTATAACATTTAACAATACAATTAATTTTGTATTTAAGTGGCAGGCGGGACTGCAGCATTTGATGATGTTCAGAGTTCAGGCTTAGAGAAAAATGTTACTACCATTAGTAGGAGCTGTGGAAATGCATAAAGATTGATTTCCTAATTGATTAAAGGTGCAATGTGGTTATCCACAAATATACTCTCTATAAAACCAAATAAACACAGTCTAATTTATTGCTATCTTTGGTTAAGAAGAAATTGTTATTGTTATTATTAGCACAACAATTTTGCTAATGATAGAAAGATTTTTTTTTCCTGCAGTTCATTTTTCTGCTTTAATCCATGATAATAAAAGAATTAGTAATTAAGCAATGCTGAAATTAGTATCAAAGTGCTTCAATCATGGTTCAGCATTTATATTCTGGAGCGGCTCAAACTAGCAGTATAGCAGCATATTTCTTATTTCCTCCTTAAAAGTACCCCATATTATGTGTAGCTGCATCCATTTGTAGTCAGAAAATAGCTGATTGACTATCTAGCTCTTTGTTTCAAAGTGCATTTATTTTGGGGATTTATGTGAAACTTCAGGATTTTCAAATCTGGCAGATCTTTGAATATCGTCAAAAGTAGTGCTCCACTGAGAGAGTAATGTAGGGTAGAGTAGAGAGAATGGATTTTTCCCATGTCACCCGGTTCAGTTTGCTTCAGCTGAGTGTTATACGTTAGAGAGACCAGTATAAAATATTTCTTGATAGAAGTTAGAACTGAGTAAGAACTGATTATTTGAGTAACCATCCTCCCTACATTTTGAATAGAGACACTGTTTGAGATGTCTTTTCTAAGTCAAGTAGAAATCAGAACATGAGAGTCCTTTTACAATAATAGTTTTTGTCATAAATTTTGTATCTGAAATATGGGCAGCGTTTTTCAGACAAATGGTTGTTTTGTTGATGAGACCCCAGCAAGTCCAAGTGACATGGCTATGACTAAACAAATTATGACTTGACCCTGGCAGTTTATCATGTACATGCAAATGGCACTTTTCAAGGTCATTGATGTAACTGTTACACATTCACATGTTTTTTCAATGTATGTCATAAGGATACTTTATTTAAGAGAATGGTATTTCTTGTGTGGAAGTCTGATTGTCACAGAAGACAGCTATTATGCTTGATGTCCAGGTAAGTGACATAATAATTCTAGAGACTAAATTCTGCTGTAAATTGAAAGTATGTAAATATTCTGCTTTATGTGTTATCTTCTAAGATTTTCTCATCACAGTCTCATGACACATGAGTGAAGTATCTGTACTATGCAGGAGGAACCTTAATTTCTAAATACAGTGTTTCACAGACTCTACTTTCAGTTGTATATGCCTTTGCAATGCTGGGTGCTCTCTTGGAACTAACATACATGGAAAGGTTGGGAAAAAGACTGGGGTTGTGATTTCTCATTTTGTTTCACCTCCAAATTATTCCCACGAAGCAGGATAGGTTTGTGTGTTCTGTGTCACGAGGGGATAATAGAAAGGGAGGATTGATTCACATGAAACAATAGCCTGTGTCTTGTTCCAAAATGATTTGCAATGGACTGCTGAACAGAGGTAGGGTTCAGCTGTATTGGCATTTGACTATGTAATTAGAGTTGTCATACTACAGTCATCATCTTCCAGCTGTGTGAAGTAGCTTTTGTCTGTTGGATGTAAATAACAGGACATTTACTATACTTGAATATCTCTGCCTAATTTCATGAGGTAAGCTGCTTATGTACAAAGCCTGTTAACATCTGCAAATCTATAATCAGTAAATAATGTACATTATGGGGTTAAAAGCAGTGTTTCTTTGCTGCTCTGCTGGTATCTAAACTGTATTTGAATAACTAGATATACTCTGAAAAGTTCTGTTAGTTGCTTATGTCTCTGGCAGCTTTACTGTATGGTACCCATGTGGGTCCTTCCTGGGGCAGAGAACCTCAGAACAGCACACTCTGCAGCTAGAAAAGGGCTGTGAACCCAATGTTTCTTCTGGCATTACTTGGTACAGTGGTTTGTGATGACTTAACAGGACACAGTGAGATGTCAGCACTTCTGTTACTGAACTGTATGTGCTTGGGAGCAACACAGTTTTCTGTCTACCTTCCTCCTAATAATTGCCTTTTATGTCTCTTAAAAAGACTTCTCACACTTTCCTCATGACACCCTATAAAATATTCTTCTTACTGGTGATTTTTTTGCCTTTCTGCTCTCATGCATGCAGTGGAAAGGTGACAAGAAAGTCAGTGGAGATTCTGAGTATATTTTGGGATTAAAAGAGGGCAAGATGCAGTTCCTATCTGGGCTGCTGACATTGCACCACTTCTCGTAAAACCTGCCTGGACACTGTGGGATGAGGTGACCTCTTGAGGGAAATTTTTTATTCTGACCAGAAGGAGCAAAACTCCCATTCCTACTGACAGAATGAAAAAATAACTGGATGCAAAAGTCTAGCAGCACCAGTGAGAAAGCTGATGTTTCTAAAATTTAATGTAAACCAGAATTTCTTCTGTACATTCTTTTGTATAAATTGCTGAATCATCGTGAGTGAATGAGGCATGGTTAGGACAAAACCTAAAACTGCTTTCCTGTGCAATACTTCCTACCACACATTAGAGAACAAGAGGGAAAATAATGAAGGAGCTGAGCAATGTCACAAAATTAATAGAATTCCTTACACTTTAGAAACTGATTTCTGAACCATTATTCTTTTGAAACATAGGAGGCAGTGAGGCATTTGGTGGTAGTTTATTTATCTAGCTCTCTAAATTCATAACCTAGACCAAAGACTATCCAATTTAGTATGTTTATTTACTGTCTTTTAAGCAAAACCTGACTACAGTTTTTTTTTCACTGAAATGTCATTGAAGTAAAATTTTATTGTACTGTCAACAAGGACATTGAGTACATGGAAAAAAGGAGCAAAAAGAATCAGAACTGAGTATCTTTTTTTTCCCCCTTGCTAATTTCTGAAATCAAATCCCTTAATTTAACATCTAATACTACTTTAGAATAAATAACAATTAGATTGTTATGATTATGTTATGAGCATTACGCAATATGCGCTAAAAATAAATTTTTATTTCTCACATTTTTATTCTTTTTTCAACCTCATTCAGTAGTTGAATGTAGTTTCCTACAACAACTCTTGAGATGGAAATTTCCTTAAATCTGTGTAATAAATTTTTTGCACAATGGTCAGAGAAAATGTTTAATCTTTTACAACATTTCTTTTGCATCTAGATCCTGACCTTTTACTAATCTGCAAGTAGGAAATCCAGGTGATTTACCCAAACTGCTTCCAGACTTTCCTTCCTTTTAATTTTGTGTTGCTGTTTATTTTCTGTCTCTGTGCTGCTGTTGCATTTTGCACCTCTGCTGTTGTGTTTTGTGATCATGAAAACTGATGGCTTTGGGGTAGACACATTCTTACTTTTAGATAGTAAACCACCAAGTTAGGGCTTTCAGGGAAGTGGTGCCCTCTGCTCTTGTCATAGTGTTGGCCCTCCTTTCGGAGGAATAGGATTGGATGGGACACTGGAGACAAGAGGAAGTCTTCAGGCAAAGTATATTTTCCTTCAGAACAGGTGATTTTGCGTTCATTTCCTGGCAAGTAAGAATTGTCTGATCAGCTTCAGATGTCCCTGGAAGTCACATCTCTAGCAAACTTTTTTTTTCTAATGTCCTATTCTGATGCAGGGCTTCGTGGCCAGTTAACAGTAAATCCAATGTGTATTTTCCTCTGCTTTTAAGCTTCTAGTTTGTGGATCATGGATGCCAGTATCTTGTAAAGCATCACAGCAGGTTCCTTCTGGGTATTTGTAATACCTCCCAAATGTCAAAGCTGGAGATTTCTGAAGAAGTAGGACTGGCTAAGGGCAGTGTGTTGTCACTTCCATTGCTTCCAGATGTAAATCTTTCTCCTTATTTCAAAGCACTTATCTTTCATCATATTCCTGTTTCAGTTAGTGAACTACCAACTGTTCCTGCTTTCAAGAGCATTTTTGCAAGCAAGGTATGCTTTTAAACCACCCCTTGTATTGCAGAGTCTTTTTTATTTTATTCAGAAAGGTAATACCACCTTATAGGACATCACAGTTTACCACAAAGTTTTATCACAAGGTGAATGAAAGAATCACCTCACTCCAGCCGCATGCATGATGTTGATATTTCCTCTGATAAGCATCACAGGATCTGTTTGGCTTTGTGAGTATACAAAAAGCATGAATGGATGGTAAATGTGGACAAACTCTTTACATGTGTGCAAATACCCATGTGGACTTGCTGTAATTATCTGTCTTCTCTTACAAATAAATGCAAATTGATATATTGGTGAATTTTAATACAGATCAGTCACAGGTAAAGCTTGGCATTGTAACAAGTTGTATGAAGGCTGTGGGGAAAGTTTATTGAGTGCACCTGGAATAACTTCAATAATGGTGTGTAGTCACACAGATAAAATATATTTTAGCAATTCCCAAAACATTCTTTTGGATTTGGGGGGAGAAATCCATAGCAGCTAAACAATTTTTTTATGCGGCATATCTGGTAATTGGTCCACTGACTAGCATGACAATTAATAAAAAAGTGTAGGAGTCTATAGAACTGTGGTTATTAATTATAGATAATTCTTCAGAAGTTGGGGAATAAATAGAAATTTATGTCTAAATATACTTAAAGTATTTTTGCAGTTCCTTATTGTTCATCAAGTGCACTTAAGGATGTCCTTATGTCTTTTGTTGAAGTATAGTTCTGGTCTCAACTAGCAAATTCCTCTCTTCTTGTTCATCTTAAGTGACAAATGAGTAAAATATGTTGTAGCAGCTTATTATCAATCAAACTGTTTAAGGTATGTGGAGAATCTTTGCGAGGTCTAACTGAGCCTCTAACTGCAGATTCAAAAAGTGACAAAGAATTTCATTTTCTGCCTGAATATAAGACTGCACAGATTCCCTTCTAACAGCCCCAGCTGTATAGAGTGCCCCCCTTTTGGTACCATCTTGAAGCAGGATGCTTGGTAAATTGCCTTCATCCAAAGGACATGGATGTTTGTCCAAGAGTAATTCAGCGGTGGCAGCTGAAACATTTAGAAGTGGGTCCTTCTTTGCTGCCTTTTAGCACAACTGGAGAGGGTTCTGAGAGCCATGTGAAGACATGGAGGATGGAGTATTTAGAGGTGTCCTCAACAGCACAAAAGCTGCTGTTAATGTGCAAATTAGAGGGTGAAAATCTTCATCCACTGTGTGCCTGCTCGCTATGTTTAATCTTCCATACTCACAGATCTTACTCTGCATGTTCCAAATACTGTTCTGTCACAGTTTGCGTGTCTTTTTAGACATTTATAACCCCAAGTTTTCAGGCCTTTATGTTGCTCCTAGGTGTGCAACTCTTTCTTCCACATTGAAAAATAACTGCCCATTATGTCCTAAGATTTATGCTTAAAATACAGTAGAAAAAAATGGGACTGCTGTCATCTTTCTCTTTGAACACCTACTTACCGTCAACATAACCTCTTTATGATGTCTTTGTTTCACCATTTTTTTCCACCTTTTTTTTTATGCTAGGACCTGCCATACAACCTATTTATCTGAACTAGCTTTTCTCTCCACTTAAAAGTTAATACTGTTTTAGGTAAGTGGTATCTTTATGTTTTAACTGTAGCAGGGTTATTGATAATCAATGCTAAATTAGCTGGATAAAGTTCAGTTACGCTGAGACCAACGTATGTCCATCTGTGTTGTTTCTGAACTGTGTGAGGTGTTGGTCTGCCATTCTTTGCTTCTCCCTGAGTGTGGCACCATTCTCATTTCTGAGAACGCTGGCATTTGATCCTGTACATGCAGATAACAAACTGTTGAAACCTGTTTTGCAGGCTCTCCATTTAGTTCTGCTTGTATCACTAGGTCCAATATAGATTATGATGACCATGGCTTCCATCCAGACCTTCTCAGTAACTTGCCTTCTTTTAATATGATGGGGTTTTTTTTCCCTGCACTGGCATCTGATAGGCAACAGATCTTCTATGCGTCATGACAACACACTGAGTTTATCAACATTTCCTGGTATTAATTTCCTAAGAGCTAGCTTTTCGCATATTCAGTTGTTTCCTTACTTCAAATATATGTCTGTAGTCTTCAATGAGGTTGTAAAATGATGACTTTGGATGTCTCATGTAGCATAATTTTTTAATTTTTAGGATACCACAGAATTCATGCAGAATTTTTGAGCTATATCTGAGTAGAAGAAAAAAAATAGCAAATATCAAATGTGAGACAAATTTCACTACTGCTTTTACTTATTCATGGCTTTTTTCCCCCTCTGATTCAAAATACACTGTCTTCCTGATAGTCATGCCACTGAAATCTTTAGTTAACTTCTTATCCTCTGACATATTTCTCAGTTAGGAAAATATAATCTCAAGATCAGAGATTTAAGACCAGTGCCAGTGAAATGAATTCCAAAACCTGTTGATTTCAAGAGGAGGAGGCAAGTTCCTCACTCTATTGAGGAAATTAATTAATGATATCTATGGTGGCTCAGTATAAATCATGTAGGAAGCACCAATTCTAATCTACAGTTCTGCTGCTGTGGGAGTCAATTAATCTGTATGATGTCTTTCCTTTGTTTCTCACATTAATATTTACAGGTTACTCTGGCTGGCGTCCCCATGCAGACAGCATTATAGCTATATAGACAGAAAAAGATTTCCCCGTTTTTCCATAAATATGGAATTAGAGAGTTGGAAAGATACACTGATTGTAAGCAAAGCAGCTCACTTAATGTTGGGTAATACTTTGTTAGTATTACTGTTTAGTAATACTTTGTTCTGTAATAAAAATTCAGATTTTCAAAATACTTCTCTGGAACCTTTGTCAGGATAATATGTTTTTAAATGCAAGCCCTCCCTGGTGGGGATGATGTATAATTTATTGTACAGAATATAACAGCTTTTTGATTATAAAAGCAATATTGAATGTTTCTTTTTTATAGGCTTTAACAGCATAATGACTATTAGATTAGAACCAAAACCCAGACAGAGCCTCTCTCTCTGCTAAATTCTAAAATGTTACAGAAGAAAAAAGAAAGTTAATGAAGAATAATTTTGTGATCATACATTTGGTGGTCTTTAAGCAATTTCATTCATAGTGAAGTACAGTGAAAGGAAAACTGGAAATGTAAAAATTATTCACTTTAGTATTTTGACTCCAGTTGGTTAGTAATTTTGTTAAAGATTATTCAGAAATGGAATTTTCTTCTGTTGAACCTGTCCCATTTGGGAACACTTAGCAACTCAGCTGTCCCTTTTTGCCAGGAGAGCTCCAGTCCTGCCTTTGATTAATTCTCATTCTGTCCCAAAAGAAGTAGCAATATTGTTAAAAACTGAGTAAAAGTTTCCTCCTTCCACTTTCATTCCTGTTCTCAAACTCAATAGAGGTTTGAACCTTGACAAGTTGCATTGTGAATGGATGTTTTTTGCACTTCACAAACACAATAGAATTTTGGTTTTTTTCTTGGTCCACAGTCTTATCTATTCTGATAATGTCCTAGTTTTTTTGTAGGATATTGTTTTGGTTTGCACCTTATTTTTAAATTATTATTATGTTGGGATTTTTTATTTGGTCATCAAACTGAAGAAAACCAATTATCACATCACCATGGTAGTTAGTCACATCTGACTCTGCTTAGCTCCATTTTCTCCATGTTTGATGCAGCAGCTTTGCCAAAAACAGACCTGGGTGCCCTTTAGGACAAAAAGTTGAACAGGATTCATGAACTACACAGTGGGGCAGTACTGTGCCTAGTTTTGGGCCCCCAGTCCAAGAGAGACACCATTGTAAGGGAGTGGGTGTGGAAGAGCATCACCAGGATGGTCAGGTTACCCGAGCACCTGACTGCCAAAGAAAGGTTGACAAGGCTGTTATTATTTACTGTGAAGAAAAGAAGGGCTCGTGGGGGTTCCTTTTGCAGTATTCAACTTCCTTGAGGAGTTTTTAGGTAGAAGATGGGTGTATGTGAAAGGGCAAGAGGGGAGCATCACAAATTGCAGCAAGAAAAGTTCTGGTTAGATGTATGGATAAAAGCATTCAGAACTTCAGTGCAAAAGTGGGTAAGCAAGGGAATAAGCTGGCCAGAGGGGATTTGGAAATTATTCTCCACATGAAGAGGTTTTAAGAACTCAGCCTGATCTAACCTTGAAATTATTTCTGCTTTGAGTAAGAGGCTAAATAAATTCCAGAGACACTTTTCCACCTGATTTCTTCTAAGGTTCTGTAGAAAATACTGGGAAAACTTCAGTTTTAAAGATTCAGAGGCCTCCTTGCTTGATTTACATTAGGCAGTACCAAGATGTATATAGCCAAAGGCTTGGATTTTTTTCTTCATAGCTGTGTGTTTAAAAAGGAAAAATAACCAAGAAAATTCCACTCTGAATGTCAGGGTGCTGAGGGTATTTGCAGAAGCAAAACAAATACAGTAAAATCTGTATTCTTTGAAATCTTCCGAGAGGTAAAATGAGCGGTTTAAGCCTTTTTTGCTACCTTTATTTTTTAATCAAATTGCCTTAGCATATACTCAGAACTGCTGTTGATCCATGTTAGTCTGTCCAGTTAGAGGTTATAAAAATAAAATTCTTGTCCTCTAAAAGAATAATTCTAGGAACAAAGCCACTAGCATCCATGGATCTAGTTTTTAGACCTTTATTTCTGTCTTTAGTGGTTACAGAGGGAAGAATACATGCTGCAGGATGCAGTAAAGAACATCAGATACCATGTTGTTCAATGATATTCTAAGATGGATGTGATCTTCATTGCAGGCCAATATTAATAACCATTCAAACTTTCTTTTTCTTAAAATAAATTAGCTTTTAATTGAAGCAGTTAAAGACTTCAACAGTAGACTCAGTCATGTAAACATTGGAGCGATCAAACAACTCCTCAAAAAAGTTATCCAGTAATTGGTATTGAATTTGTGCGTTTTTTGGTTTTGTGTGGTGTTTTATTTTCTGACCAATCATATCTCATAATGAAATAAAATATTCTTAATTGAAAACTAGTTTTTGTATGATTAGGGAAACGTGGTTTTCTATTTAGAATCATCAGTATAATACAGTTCCAAAAGTACCACACATCAGTAAAAGAATACTCTTACTGTTTTAAAATCTTGAAATATTTAAGAAAAAAGCACTGCCACAGTAATTCTCTATATTGCATTTGATTTTATCATGCTTTTGATGCCAGTGACCCTTGTCACAAGCAGATTAAATATGTTTGAGAAAACCAAAGAATAGATCCTGGAACTGTCAAGCTTTAAGAAATATATTATTCAGAATTGCAGAGTTGGCATTTAAAGACTTTTTACAGAGAAATAAATTATTTCAAGAACAGTGACAAGCCTCTCTGGTCTTAGGAGAACTCCAAATTAAAAGATTGTGGAAACTAATAATATTACAGCTAAAGAAAGAACCATTAAATTAGCTTAGAGCTGGCACAGAAGTTTCAGTACTATTCAAGAAAGAAACATTTTAGTTTTATCAACACTAATGTTTTTGTGCAAGCCAGAAGAGTTTATTTCAACAGACTGACTCTTAATTTTATCTCTGTGGGGCTGTATGTATGTTATAAATGTCTTTTTCTTTTGGTGCAGGCAAAATTTTGTAGTGTGGGTTAGTTAAATCTATTACATGCCTGCAAAATTGTTGTTGTAAGGGAAATAATCTCCTTTTTTTTTGTTTTTCCTTTGATATTGCATACAGCCCTTCCTACAAAATCCATTGACCACATCAATGAGAGTGCTAGAGGGTCAGGCTAATTTTGAATACATGTTCTTCTGAGTACAGAGATAATATATTCATACACACATATGTACGCCCACAAAGCCCACTTTATTCTTAGTCTGCATAGGAATTTGTTAGCTCTTGGTGAGTTTGGCAGAAAATTCCAGTGCTCTGCATTATAGGGAGTGCATTTGTGCACCATCTGCTGATTAGCCCAGTGTCCTCCATGGTAGTCAGCAGTCAGTTTTTAATCTTTGGAAAGCGTAGTCACTGGTGGTTTTATTGTTTGGTTATTTTGTGTTTTTTTTTAAATTATTGATTGGTTTTGTTTTTTTTTTCTGAAGTGTTGCAGTAATTTATTATTTTAAGGAATTTTCCAAATAGTGTGTGTTTATTTTGTCAGATCAAAATCATATTCATGGTGATTTCAAGTGAACCTCAGCAGGAATAGAGTTTTTCAAATGGTCCAGAAAGATGAGTAACATTTCTTCTAACTCGGATTTTGTAAATTTTTGTTCATATAAAAATTTATATTCTTATGGAAATTTTATAGTCCAGAAAATCTGCTCTTTTGCAGTGTGATGTAAGTTTGGTTTTTTTTGCCTTTCTTAAATGTTTGTATTTTTCTCTTCAATAAACTCAAGAATGCCCCTCACACATTAATGTTCATATTACAATAAAACTGATATGGATCAACACTTAGCAAGAATAGGCATTATTACTTCTGACAGATCTCTAGAATTATGTTAGTTGTTGATAGGATTAATGAAACATCCTATCTATATGCAAGACTTTTTTTTCCTCATGGAATGTGGAGTGGTATAGTTACTATGCAGTGCTATTAAGATATCCCTGCTATGTTGTACTAAAGACCTCTATTCCTTTCTGTAGCCACTCTTTTTAAATTTCTTTGGAGAACCATCTTCATAATATTGCTTTCTTCTTTTGCCAGCTAACTGTGGATATTTTATGAAGTGTCATCACAGAAAGCTTGAGTATTCAACCTTATCTGATCCCCAAAGTTACTGAGAAAGAGACTTGTCACCCTGACTTACTGTTTGTGGATATCCAAAGGGTTTCTGGTTAATGTGTTCTGACAGAACTCTCCATGCTCCACAGTTCACCTGCTATAGATGTTATGTTCAAAAGTGCTGGCTGAAGCAGCATGTGCAAACGCAAAATGGCAGGGCTGGTGAGTTAATAGAGCAGTTCATTCTGAAAGACAAGGAGGGGATGAAAATAAATATCTGCTTCGTACTTTATGTTCCTTTGATAATAAAGCAGTTCACAATATTCTGGAAACCAATTAGAGAGTTGGAAAGATACACTGATTGTAAGCAAAGCAGCTCACTTAATGTTGGGTAATACTTTGTTAGTATTACTGTTTAGTAATACTTTGTTCTGTAATAAAAATTCAGATTTTCAAAATAGATTTTCAGATAGAAATGTGTACACAAAGCACAGGAGGATTTTGACATGTGCTCAGTTTATTTTGTGTACGAAATGAGCCTAAGTCTCCTTTTCTCTTTATATTGTGTAATAATCACTCACTGTGACCCAAAGAAGCCCTATGTAAAAGACAGCATATTACCCATACCGAGGGCACTAATCTGGCCAACAACAGCTTCCTACTAGACCATTTTGCTGTAACAATGTGTGAGGTCAGGCTCTTGCAGTTTAATCTCATGGAAAATTTTAGAAGGCCTTGGCTCCTGTGGAGAAGTGTTTTCTTTGGTAGTAAAATGCCCTTCACTGTTCTCCCTGTGAACAGTGGCATGAACCCCTGAATAAACTTATATTTAGGCAGAATGGAAGGGAATCAATGGTGTGACATGAGGAGACTGGCTAATGAGGGGATAGTAGGATTTGGATGGGACTTGGTCAGTGCTTTTTCATGATTTGGTGGGAAAATCAGTCATGAAAATTCATTTTTATAGGATAGGATTAACTTGCAAAGGTAAAAACAAATACAGGAAATCATTACAATGAGTAAATGAAAAACTGTGGAGATGACTACAGAATAGGGGAGGGAACTGTTTGTCTTGCATGTTGAAGTAATTGAAAACCTGACAAAACATAGAATATATTTTGTTTCCTGACCATCTTGAAGCCATTAAGGAAATTAGCATAAATTTCCAATGAATTCATATGTCACATTAATTTGAGTGCCTGGTGCAAACATTTCCTACTCAGATGGTGGGCTCCTTCTGCCAGATGCTGGCAGGTTGGTGTCAATTACCCAGCAGAAGTTGGAATGTTCTTTCGCTGCAAGCTGACAAAGCAAAAGACATATGCACAAACCCAATTCTTTCTCCAGATCTGCTCTCTCTCATTTCTTCCTCCTTCTTCAAGAAACCCTGGGAAAAGAATTCATAGTCCTCATCTGAGGAAAGCTTCAGTGAAATGCTTATCTGAGGACTGCTTGATTTTGAGCGGGTTAAAGATTTCAAAGTTCAATTGTAGCATTTCTCAACTTTTTGGATTTAATGATACTTCATTTTCTGCTTCGTATTTAATCCACACCTTAAAAATAACGCTTCCATGCTACACAAGTTACAAACAAGAATAAAGTTCTTAATAACTGGACTGGAACTGTATTTCAAGAAAAGACACTTCTACATTGTGTTTTTACCCCATAAATACTGTTCCTGCAACACAATGCAAAAACCACCTTCCTGCCTGACTCAGCACAAGAAAGATTTATCCCAATTTATTTATTATATTTTATTTCCACTGAAGTGCTGAGCAATGAATCACACATTTCCTCTGAGGAATCCAGGTCTTCTTGCACAGAAAGCCTTGGATGAACCTTGGAATTTTTCTCATAGAAATATAAAACATACCTAACTCTTTGTACTTTACTAGAAGAAAAAAATCTCTTAGAGTATAAAAAGACCTATAGCATTTTTGTTGTGTTGCAGTATCATCAGTTGTTCTTCTATCACTAGTTTAATTAGATCATGATGTGTGTGGAATTTTTTAATACAATGTGGTAATATTATATTTGCTATGTTGGCTGTCCTCGGGATGGGGATTCTGTTGCCCTTATCAATATGTAAGGCAGAAAAAATGTGAGGACCCCAGAATAATACTATGAATAGCACAAAATAACAGTAGCATCAAAAATTAAAATTAAGGTTTATTCCAGTGGGGTTTTTTGGTCTAAATTCACCTTGTAGTATGCAGCCTCTCTGCTCTACTTTGTTGGTGAACCTTGGCATTCAGATGTAACTTTCTATCAAATTAAATTGCAAAGAAATAATTCCCTAAGAAGCTCCCTTTCAGCTTCATTACAAACTCCTCATATGAATACTGAAAGTGTTGGCAGCTGTATTTTCATGATGTTTACAGAATTGCTCAGAAGTTTACAGCATTTTTTAATACCTTTTCTTCTTTATGAAGATCAAAGTAACAAGTTTTTATTGTTCAGCGCTTGTTAACATACAAGACCTAATATTCCCACAAGTATAGTAGATTCTAACATCCTTGGCTTTTTGCAATTAGTAAAAAAAGCCCTGGTGGGTATTTAATTTACCTGGCAGTGCTTGTTGTTTGAAGCTGCTGCTGGCAAATTCTGGAAGGGTTTTTTTCTGAGTAAATGCTTGGGGGCTTGATCTGTGATTTTTTAAATGCCTTTGGGAGGTGAGATCAGATGCATAAGAATGTGATTGTGTTTATTTTTTACATGAATCTCACTGCTAGAATCCTTAGGGATTTGCTGTATCAAAGATATTTATGAGAATATTGCCCTTGGCTACAGTTTGAAAGGGAGCAATGTAGGACAGGGACAGATGAAGGGTAGGCAAGCTGGTGACTCTGGTCATAGGGAATGTTGAGAGTCTCCTAGATCTGGATACCCTTTCTGAAGCATAGCACTCAAGCATAATAGAAGAGTGAGCAATATTCAGCAGTCACACTTCCACTTCAGAGGTTTGTTTGTGTATTACAGTTCCTGAATGTTCATAATTTCAGAAACAGCAAAGCATGACCAGGATTAATCACGCATTGTATGGATTCAGTATATGCTGTTGTCCGTGCATGGCCTCATCTTATTTTGAGAGCAGGATTGTCAGGCATGTGACTATTATAGGTAAACTTTGGCGTGAAGCAAATCTTTGTTATTTGGACACTTGAACTTCTGTGTTCTTTCAAAATTTCCTGCTCTAAAGGGAAGAATAGGGCAAGAAAATGGCAATAGCATCTGGCAGGTTTGTCATAGCAGTTCCGCAGTATACCCACGTTTAGGTTTCCCATGAGTAATAGGTAGTAAAAATGACGAAGCAATGGTAAGGAGGGCAGAATAGTAAAACCAAGTTGTATGTGAAGTTTTTTTTACTGAGGATGTATTGTTCTAGTAATAAGGAATTATTTGCCTTCAGTTCAGCCAGAGATCTTGAGCATTACAGAGAATTGTTGGACTCAATGATCTTAAAGGTCTTTACCAACTGAAATGATTTTATGAACTAGCCAAAGTGCCATTTAAACAATTAAGAAATCTAACACTTATGTTAATTTTGCTGACCAGAATAGTCCCATAATCTGTTAGCAATATACATCTGCTGATTTATAAAAATATGTATATGCATGCACATGTGCACACATACTGAGGATTTTAATTAGTTGCTGAGATAATTCATAAATCTCTGCCCCTTTAAATTTGCTGATTGAAAAATGAAGAATTCCTGCCCTTTAAATGTTCAGCTTTCACAGAGGTTACAGTAAATCTCTTAATCTCCCAAGTACTTATTCTCCTCTGTGTTTTTCACAGACATTTATCCACAGGACATTCATTTCCAATCTGTATTTAAATCCAGGAATAACTGTGTGGGCTTTGAGCTATCTGCTTTCATGCACTGCTAATGGGCTCTAGCACAGGAACTCTGGATGAGCTGGGGGGGGAGAAAAAACGAGATTCAAGCCATGTTCGTCTTCTATTTCAGCTTAAGCTGAGTCTCTATTTATTTTTGGTGAAGAGAGCATTAAAGAAAGCAATTATTTGGCGGCAAAGGAAGGGCAGCAAAGATCCACAATAAAGGATTTGTTTATTCTGGCTTTACAGAGAAGACCAGTGTATCAGATTTTCAGGCTTATAATGGAACATAGCTGAATTTATCTGCTGAATGGGGTGTGAGGATTTGAAACATATCCTGGATTTTTGTCAAATACTCTCAGCACTTTTTTTCATATTCCTTATAGTATTTGTAGTCCAGAATCTTGGATGTAAATTGTTAAAGCTTCACATTGTTTTGTAAATACACAGGAACTCAGAGTAGCATGTTTTCCCATTACTCAGTAGATGCTTTGTAGTCACTGTGCTGAATGGCCCATTTCTGAAAGAGAAATGTAGTATTAAATTAATATTATGTTGTAAAAGAAAACACAGAAACATAGTGTTCTTTGAAGTAGTTACAATGAAGCTGCCTCTTGACCTCTTGGCATTTTCTCTCCTGCACATCAAAGAATTCATTTCAGTTTTATTCAGAGCATATTAGGGAGGCAGAGTACTTAGGGAGGGAGATTGAAAGAAAATGTGCTGCGGAGACTTTTAATTCTGTATTTCCAGCCTATTTAAAATAGCCCAAATTTGAAAACTATGCTAAGATATATCCAGAAAAATGTGTGGTATTACCCTTGAACATCAATCCTTTTAACAATGTTTTTTCTTCTTCTTCTGTTGATTTCTTCCTGTCCTATTTTCCTCTCCAGCATAATTCTCTTCATTATTTCTCTTCTCTGTCTCTATTCTGTGAGCCTTTCTCCAGAGTATAAATCCTTTCCCTATATGTGCAATGTACTTTCTGACTGTTCTTTGCTAAACCAGCTTTGTTCTGGCATAATAATAAACAAGCTGTTTTATTAAAGACAGGTAAATAGCTTTTGGTCAATAACAGCAAGATACGTTTCTTCTTTCCTGCTTATAATATTAGATATACTTTGAGTATTATTAGTATAACATTTTGGAGGAATGGTCATTATTTTCTGGTAAATGTGCTTAACTCTTGAAATGTTACCTTTGAAAATATTCTCATTAGAGAGTGATGATGAATCATTCAGTAGAAGATTTTTTGTGTATCTTTCTTAATTGTGTGTTTTGGTCTCATGTGAAGCTATAAGTGAAAATAAATAGGCTAATTAAACTGTAATTAAACTTATTAAATTCTTGCCAAATTTGGTTAGACCCTCTTTCTTGGTGCTGGAAAACTCAAATCATCATTTATAGCATGAGTAAACTTCTGGATAGATGGATATTAGGAAAACCTTTTGGGTCAAGTCTTGGGAGATGCTGCTTACCTCTTTCAGTTCAGATTAAAGAGCTCAGACCAACGAGTACAGTGAAAGGAAACAATGAACTTACACCAGTATCTTGGACTCTCACAGGAGTGCAAAAAGGTCGTTGGAAAACACTGCTGACTTGTACCGCTTTGAGGTTGAACTTAATTTACTGATATGCATAACCTGAAGAACAGGTGACCTAATTAAGTGTTATCCAACTACTTAGTAAATGATTGCCTGAGGAAATTTATTTAAAACACTCTGTTGCCAGGAAAAGGATAGCAATGAGTCTGAAGCCTGCTTTTTACTTATGTATTTATTTTCCCTTCTTAAGGGACCAAATCTCTGTCCGACAGTTCTAAATATGTCTTTGCCTCAGTAAATTCATACATTGTGGGTTCTCTAACTCTGTTTTCCTACCAAGTTAAGAGAATATATATTTTGTAACCAGAAAACTTATTGCTAAAGATCACTATGCTTTTTAGGTTATTTAAACGTGAACCAACCTGCGCAATGACCTGTCCTCACACTGTGGGTTCCTAGCTAAAACTGAAAACAAACAAACAAGCAAAACTGTTCAAGGTGGAATAAAGATAAAACCTGAAAAAAGGTAATTTAAAATTTGGATAACTTTGAAGTGGGAGTTTTCTAAATCTGGAAATCTGCTCTTTCATAAAGCGTCCAGTGGCTTCTTTTCAAACTCAATGAGTTTTTGATCACATCAAATTCTTGTTTTTTGTAGAATGCTGCATGTTGTTGATGAATGTCTTCTTAGCAATAACATTTCTTAACAGAATTGACCATTGCAGTAAATAGAAATTATCTGTGAAAGAAACTTGTTTAAACTAGCATTTAACTTGCAAGTCATAGAGGTTTATACTGATGAATGGCCTATTTAAAAATCAGGTGGACTAGAGCCCAGACAATTCTCCTTCACAACTTACTGAGTTTAGTCTTAATATCTTAGGACCCTGGATGTTACTGCCATTCCTTTATTTTTTTTTTCTTCAAAGTAAATTTATGGAAGCAAGATAGAGCTGTACTCTTCAGGAATTGAAACCTTCACAAAACCCAGTTTCTGTCTCTCTTATTGCAAAGCTTACAGATGGAAACCCAAATTTCTGTTTCTCGATTAGAGACTTAGGTTTTACTATTTAGCATTTAAGCTTAATTAATTTTCCCAACATTTAATAACTGTATTTAAATTAGCCTGGTTTTGATGGCTAATTATAATGAATTTATGGCTACCTTGACATTTCTAATACACCAATGATTACAGTGAAATCACTTAAAACTTTAGTACATTTTAAGTTGTTTACTTATGAATTGTTTATTCATCTGCTTTCATGGAAGAGCACTGTGGCAGCAGGGACTGCAGGTACTCAGTGTTCTGCTGTAAGAAATCATTTATATCAGCCTCTCATCTGGCAAATTATCCAATAGTCCAGCAGGCATTTTCACCTACTTGAAATACCAATGGAGAAATTAGTAACTAAATAAAATTTCTCAGCCAGCCCAAATGCAAGTGTGGAATATGAAACATTCACGTGTCCTGTCATTTGCTCAAAATCTTGCAGTGAGTTTTTGGCAACCAGAACTCATGTGAAGGATATATGATTGAGGTTTCAGTTGTCATGGCTTGCCTCTCTGACATTTACACTCCAAATCTGACAGGTAAATCACTTTTTATTTTCACCCAGTCTAAGTATTTTCATCAAAAACTGTGGTACTTCTCTTTCTTTATCCACAATTGCCTAATGAGAATCAATTATATATTTAATTAACTCTTTTGAAAAGAAGTAGTGTAAAACTTGTTTTTGTTCAGGGACTTTTATCCTTTTATAAGTTTCATCTGGTAATAATTTCTGACTGTTTGGCTTGTAATATATATTAAACTTCATCTTCTTAGCAGATCTGTTGTCATAAAATTCTGAAGGGAACCATGGTTATATTGATAGGTTTCTAGGATTGCAAATGAAATAGTCAGCTATGTTTCGTTCCCCAAACCTTGACACAGGAATGGTTTGTGAGAATACCTGCATGTCTGCTTAAGTTAATTTTTCTGTGAATTTTAGTTTGAGGATTTTTGTGTTCTTAAAACAATGACAAAACCACCACCACAAACCCAAGCAAAACACCCCAAACCACAACCCCCTAATAAACAACCAACAAACCAAACATATGTACGTCTTAAAACCCCAAACTATTGTTATGTAAATTTTTTTATGTGGTAAAAATTAAACATTTTAATCCTCTTAGGACATCAGAATAACTTACAACATAAATGTTATTTTATGCTATGCACATTGTGATAAGGATAATAACATAAAATTACAAGTAGTCCCGCAGAGAGCGAGAATGGACATCATTTTGTTTAATGCTCAATTTGTGAGATTTAAAGGTAGGGTAATGAACTTGAAGCTGCACAAGTTTTCAATACCAGCCACATTCATAAATTATTTTACTCCTCTGAAATATAGTTGAAATCATGTGAGGACGAAGTGTTCATGCCAAAAAATCATGGTCAAATACTCAGGCTCACACCAATGAGCTGTGGTTCCACTCACTTCCATTAGCTATTCAGAGCTTTGTTCTCTGAGGATCTGCTGCTGCTGCACAGAGGCTTCTGTCCCTGTAGTGACTTTTTGCTGCTCATTATAGTCAGTGTTACATAGCCCATTTAGCTGTAATGGATGGATGGATTTTAAAACCATCTGCAGTTGCTATTAATATAATTTTTCAGTGTGTGTATTTCCACAAGCTTTTGGTAACAGCTGTTTGAACAGAACTCTTTTTGATTTACTTCCTTTCTATCTAATTTTACAGTAACATTTCCTTTTTTTGCTTGTTTTAGGTAATATTTGACTATCAGAAAATGTCAGTCATAAAATTTAAAGAAAGTCCTTTGCAAATGTCCAGTGAAGTATTTGAATTTTCAAAGAAAGTACTTAGTGTACATTCCATGTCAGCAATTTAAAATCAGCACAGTTAATTTTAGTGGTATTTCTGTCAAGAGCTTATCAGAAGTTTGAGTGTTACTATAAAAGCTCCCTATTTTTACTTTAATTATATGTGTGTATTCTGGCAAATAAAAGAAATTATTTACTGTAAAAATTGTACTCAGTCTATATTTATTGGGAGATTTAAAAATACTCTTGCATTTTAACAACTTCCTCAACAGTCATATAGTGTGCTTTCTCCTTGGTCACTGTTTGATGTGTGATGTGTATATCTAGGTAACAGAAATACTTTCTAATTAATTAAAAGATTATACAAACCTAAGAAATATATAGGTTTTAATGATTAGAGATTATTGCTGCATTTATACATCCATGGAGAAATATTTTGCCTGATGTTCATTTCTCTTCTGTTCTGCAGGAAATATCTTCAGTTAATGTTGTTAAAACTTGGGATATGCAGGAAAAAAATCAGTGACCACTCTGAAAACAGTTGCTTGAAAATAATGGTACTAATTATGTTTGGAGCAATAGAATCTATTTGCCCATTTTTGCATTCTAGAATGACTTTTGGTAGTTTTCTTTGAAGTGACTGATTTTTTAGACATTTGTGGTACAGTGATGTCAATTTTAACTCTTAACTAGAGGTGGGAATCTCCAAGAGAAAAAATAGGTTTCGTTTTAGTCTTCAGAATTACAGTATACAAGAAAAGGAGAAGTCTGGAAGTTTAAATCTTTTCAGCAGCAACTTTTCTTCCACAAGAATCATTCCCCTTGGACTGAAACAGAATTCCAATCCTCTAGTATATGTACAAGTGTTTGGTTACCGTTACAAACAAGTGACAAAGATGTTTTTTATTTTTTCATATAATATTTTTAGATTGTTTAATCAATCTATTTCCCATTTATACTGTGGTGAAGAATAGTATAAAATTTTCAATTAAAAACCATCATTTAGTGGTGGTTATGCCAGTTAAATTAGTTCTTGATGTTATAAGCTAAATTGATGATAATTAAAGCACTAAGTAATAGGAAATAAATTGAAATCCATCGTTTCTTGTCTCTGTAAGGAGATCTGGTATTTCTGCCAATAGGTTTATATTGTCCTTCTTCCTTTGTGTCTCACCACTGTCTCAGGCTATTGTTTACAGGTTATTTGATGCTCAAGTATTTTTCTTTCAGTATTAGGAATTCCTAAATAGTTCACTGCTTTGTAAAGTCTTCCTCTGGAAAGGCAAGAAATGTGGGAAGATCACAAACAGGCTTTACAGCTTATGTGTTTGAGCAGGTCTGTGTGTCTTCTAGACTGTGATCGAAGGTAAACATCACGTTTGGGGACAAGCTCTCTTTAGAGCATGTTGTGCTTTAAATGGAGATTCTGTTTTGAGACCAGAATGTAGGTTTTTATTCCACTACCTTCAGTGTGCTGGCTGGGTAAGATTAATTACAAGTCAGTCTTAGGGATGTGGCTTTACGAATGCAAAAAATCAAGAGATTTCTGTGATAGGTCCAGTGAGTTCCAAAATTAATCCTCTGGCTATGCGTTCTGGTAAGTAGCTGTTTAAATGGCAGCACTGCAGATTATGAGGAAGAAGAGAACACTGTTTTACAGCCCAGCTTTGTAGGTTACAGCCATGACCCTGGTAGGTATTGTACTGCTTCAGCTGAGGAAACTCCCCCAGTTCCTTTCCCACTACCATGGGTAATAAAGCTTCTGGATTTAGTACTTTCTAAATTTTATTTTTACTACTAGCCAAAAGACAAAAGAGTGCAAGTTCTTCCTTTCAAGTCATATTGTCTGTTTTCACCACAGGAGATACTGTATCTCTCTGAAGTCAAACAAGATCTGTGGCAGGATACCTGTTGGATATACCATCAGATGTTGCCACCTTTCTTACCTTAATATTCCCAGCTGTTGTTAATGAACACCAGCACTGAAGCAAGGATTGTTTTTCTAAATGTGACTTTGCAGCATTGCTTTTATTGATGCTAACTTGTAGTACTTCTTCTATCCTGACCTGATTTCTTGGGGATTTACAGATATATTATATTAAACTACCAGCCAGATGACATTAAAATGAAACATAAGTCTAGCTTCTTTTGACAGGTGAAGTGCTTAACAGTTCTACTTTCTAGTCCTATCGTTTGAAAGGATCAAAAGAAGCTTGATAGTCTGAAACTTAGCACTGTGTTGCTTTGAGGAAAAAAGTGTCTGTTTTCACATCATCTAAAGCCAAATAATCCATGACAACACCAGAGAGAATAAGTCTTTCTTGCTGAAACATTATTTGAAAGGCTGATAGTAGAACAGGAGATAACTTTTACTCCAGAAATGTAACAGCTTGAAAATGCTGTCTTGGCTAGCTTTGGCTTATATAGCAATAATGCTAAGCCCCTCCAAAGACAGCCTTTGATGACCCATATGCTGATACTTCCTGGCCAGCATTACTCCTGATTACAGAGGAATCTAATAACCTTCCTTGGCAGAGATTGTCATCTTCTCCTGCACCAGTGATCTCTAATAGCAGCACTGAGTGGGTGGGTTCATGGGAGTCCTGCACATTTTAGCACTGTTCCACAAAGATCTGCCCTGTGTGGTTTCATTCAAAGCGTGCTTTTTGGAACGTGACATTATTATTTACATCTCCAAGTTTCAAAGATGATGTAAGAATAAATATTGCAGTGTAAGTGTTTTATTTTGCTCACTAACAGAGACTTTTGTCTGACAGCTGCTCTAAGGGTTGTATAAATGGGTGCAAAGATACAAAAGATAATTTGTCTTGAATCATGCTTTAATCTTGTGACAGGATCCATTCACATTTTATAATTTGTTATTCCTGCTATATTCCTATGCTCTCTTGTTAATATTCTCGCATTGCTGTTTTAAGAAAAGGCTTTTCTGAAATAAAGGCTATACTTTTGTTTTTCCTGAGCTGTGGTTTCCCCATTCGTACTTTTGGAAACTACCTTCTCAAAAGTATGCATTTAAGAGCTACTTTTTATGTATAGCTAACAGAATTGTGAATGTCAAAATTCCCAGAGACAGCACTTAGTTTAAAAAATAAACACCCAAAAAACCCCCCACCCACCAACCAAAAAACCCCAACACTCAAACCCCCTTATCTGGGGAATTTAAACTAGTTACCTGCAATATTTCCAGAGTATTTCTTCATCTATCACAGGGATTCTTATAAGTATCACAGAGATTCTTATAAGATACGCTACAGAAAGGGGATCAGGCTAAAGAATTGATCTCTGAGTCAGATTTTGAAAGGTAGGAGGAGCTCTCTGCTGTACTGCCTTGCCTGGTTTGTTTTTCAGAACATCTTCAATATGAGGAGCATGTGAAGTCTAGGTTATGGTTTATGAGAAGTCACTTGATACTGTCCTTCCATGGAATGCTTGAAAGGTTTCGCTGGAGTATCACTTGCTCTGTATACTTGAAGACATTTTCAAAGTTATTTTTTATGTCACAGTGTAACATTTACCTTGAATGCTTCCAATGGGGGGTGAAAATGTTAATCTAGTGAGAATATGTTCCTCTGGGAAATACAGTTTTAAGTATCATCAAGAGACATTAGGGGAACCTATTAAATCTGAAGAGTTTTACAAATTGTTTGCAGTCTCCTGATGATTCTACTGGATATAATTTTTTCATGACCTAAAATCCAAGTCCATTTATCCTTCTCAACTAAGTTTCACTCTGAATAAGTCCAAACTGACCAGCATTTGACATAAATGTTACTGTTCTCTTTAACTTCAAATCCAAATTTAATTAGATGCAGATGCTACAGTGAGTAATTCTTTAGTGCTCTGTTCCCACACAGTGACCCCCCATGTCACTTATAAGACATTTGATGTCTGATGTGGTTTCCTGTCTGCTTGTGGGATATGTTTTAATTAATGTCTTACAGAGAACCAGATGAGCTCCAATATGTGCCACAGGTTTCAATCTGTTGTCCAGTGCTAGAAATCTGATCTTTCTGTAAGTGCCACCTCTGAGTAAAGTTGGAAGTGGTGTAAGTGGAAGATACTTAAAGAGCAGAATTCATACCTCCTTGGGCTGCAAAACATTTTTTACTCTTTCTCTTTTATAATTTTCTGGCTGTTTCCCCATAATCTATAATCTTTCAAATCTAATAAGGTTCCTCTTGCAATTCATTGGGACCTCCTTGAAGTGGTTTGAAGAACCTCAGATCAAAAGAATGAAAACTCACATAGGTACTGCATGTTTAGGTTTTTTGCATGAGGAAATTAGTTAAACCTACAGTGTTTCCCATCGTTTCATATGAACATTTTGTATTTTTGATAGATGAAAAGGAAAACTGCGTAGTGTTTTGTCTTTCAGTTGTGTGTATGGCAGAGAATTGTCTTAATATTTTTTCCAATTAATTAGCTATATTTCTACTTAACTTGGCTACTCTAAATATACTTTTCACTTGACTAAAAAGGTTTGCTTGTCTTATCTGAACTTTTGCCACATTCCCTGAGTCTAAGAATGGTTCATTTCCATGCAAAGGAGAAAGAGATCTTTTAATTGCAATTAGTGAATCTGGTTTTGGTTTCTGAATATAGAATTAAATGAAATCTTAACTTCATTACTACTTTTTATTTATTTTTATAATTAATGCCTGCAGTAGTCATTTTGCATTTTAATGTGGAAAAGAGAATTAGTGCATAAAAAGAAAATAATAATGCCTGAGCATTAGTTGTAATTTCCCCACACTGAGACAGTAAATTCTTAACTAGAATTAAAGTTCTTTTCCTTAGAATAGTAGTGCTTCAAATTGTTACACTTTTAATATGAACTTTCTACTAGTTCATATTTAAGTTTCCCTATGTCCAATCAGTTTGCAAAATATATGTTGAAAGGAAACGTAACATCAACCATAAAAAAACCCCAAGTTTGAAGGTGAGATTTACTCACCCTGTTTTTGATTGAGTCTAGAAGTGAAGACAATTAACTTTCTGGTTCAAACTTGGAATACTGTGCACCTTGTTCTGAAAAATTTTGCTAAGTGTTACCATATTTCATACATTGTATGCATATATACACATGCACACACATATAGGTATAAATGGAATACCTCTGTATATGTGTGTTGCTCTATGCTAAAACACAAAATGGAAATTAGTACATTGAATAACCGTACCTGGATTTGCATGTGCAACTCACTGAGAATAGCCTATGCTGTTTGCAGCTGTTTGTCCTTTTACAGCCTGCTCACATGGCTTGAATTTAGTCACCCAAGTCCAAGATGCTCTCTTTAACCAGTAGAGTAATTAGATCCATTTCTGTTATCATGTCAGAAACTTTCAGTTTCCAAAAAAAAATTGTAAAAATATTTCCAATTCTGAATAAAATGAGAGATGCTTTAAATGTACTGCATTGAAAATATAATCCAGATAATTGACTTGCTATTGAACAGCAGATACTTTTTTCTGCCTGCAGGGCCACTGAATTGTTCAAGTTTTTATAATAATGCAAATCACAGGAAAAATTATGAACTACAGAAAACTGCTTTATCATTTGCACTTCTGTTGAGGATTTATTACTTATCTCAAGATCTGTAATAGTTGGTTCATAAAGCATTTTGTTTGCTTTTCAGTGTACAATTATGTTCGTGCTCTCCCTTTGTTTTTTTAAATGCTTTGATATCTTTAAAATTTTGTAACTAAATTTAGTTTTTGGTAGAAACTGATTACTTTCAAATTCTGAACCCCTAAACAACTGTTTTTGCATTATTGCCAAAACTGGATTGAAGTACTTTAATGTTTGTAAAAGGTGACCCTGTTCTGTTGATATCCTGGTGGGTTGTGATAGGTACAACATATGCAGTTCAGGGAAAGGGCCAAACCCCAGTGTTTGTCTGCTACTTTAAGTTTGCAAGTTTTTATGAAACTATAAATTTGTTTTGTTCTAGGCCTACTATTAAACTTTACATTATCTTTACAGGCATTAGCCTAACTGAAATTCCTGAGAGGAAGCTTTGGCCATGAATCACTACCCCGGAACAGTTTTGAAACACTGCCTTTATCTAAAATTATGTGAGTTCCGTAATGACTGTGGATAGGAAGTTGAACATTTGCACTAATGAGTGATGTCAGGGAGCAGTCAGCTGCCTTTGTGTGATCTTCCCTTGTCATGGTTTTATATCTGATGGGTCTTTGATGCAATGATGTGCTCGCCCAGAGTTGGGTGGTGTCACTCCTTCCCCTGTTAGGTGTTTCGTCTCCATGCGAGGGCACTGCAGCATGTGGCACAGATGTGGAGAAGAGCTGTATGGAGAGGCTGAGAGAAGCAGCATGGCTTTACAGACATAGCTGAAGATAAATCTGCTAAGTATCCTATGTTATTAAATTCCAAAATCAAGGGAAGCCACTTCTATTTCTTGAGAAATATGAACAAGTGAAAGTATGCGGAGACTTCACAGTAATTTTATGCGCTTTGCAAAATTAATAACAAGATTATAAAGGTTTGTTATTGCCCGTTTTATATTGCTGGACACTGAAATTATTTAGGAACATAGGAATTAGTTTATCTTACCATGTAAAATTGGGAGGGGTATACATTTGTGGGAGTGAAAGTGAAATGAATACAACAAATGCTCCCCATCCACCCCACATTTTTTTTTCCTTTACTCATTTACAGGCAGAATAAAATAGTGATTTTCACTCTTCCTTATTCTTTCTGAATCAAAGCAGTCTTAAAATCAAAAGCTAAAATTCAGACACAGTAAGTTTAAATTATAGCAGCAGCTGTAGAACTAGTTTTTCTACATGGGCAAATTAAACTTAAGGATACATCCCCAGGCCCCAAGTGGCTGCCAGAGCAGCTCGAGGCAGAGTTTCCATACTGTGGGGCTTTAAAAACGTCTGTTGGGGTGCAATTGAAGCCAGTATCCAGATTTTTTTTCTGGTGATTTCCTGTATTAGCTCTCCAGAGAATATGTTAAAGTGCTGAGGTTTGAAGGGCTTCCATATTTTTAAGAGCTGGGAGGATATCTAATATCATAGCGTTATTTGCACACTAATCCAACTGTTTCAATAAACAATTTATCGCTGGGGAGCAGAAATGGATTTTTAAATTTTTAAGATAGATCGTCGCTCTTACTGTCTGAAAGAAAATTCATGATTCCATTAGGAAGGTGGTGCAGATACTGAATCATTAAAGGATTTAGCCCTACTGTTTTAGGTAAAATTTATTAATATGATTTTATGAATCCTATTAGAGCTGTAATACTACCTGTTCTGCTGTACTCTGTAGTATGAAACGGAGATCTGTTTAAAAATACTGGAAATTGTGTTATTACTCCTATTAGCTTAATGTAATAAAATTGTCTGATCCCTACCCTCAGACTCACAGTCCTTTGGCAGACTTACTAACTGCCACAAAAGCCCAAAAATCACATTATTGTCTCTCAAGAGGTGAAACAATATCTGTGGTTGTTGTGCACAGTGCTACTCTTGCTCTGTTCCAGCCAGTTAATTTTCTGCATGTATTTATATTAATTTGGGGAGAGCAGGAAGTATTTAAGGTAATTGTCTGAAAAATCTGAAATATTATGTTACTGCTTGTCATTGTAATGGGATATTATTTTTGGTATTTCTTTTGGTAAAATAGCTAATTTTTATTAACTGCAGCAGGGAAATGTATTCTTCTAAAGCTGTTTTTCTTACCCCGAGAACTAGGAGTTCACAGCCTCTTTCAAAGGCATCCAAAATATGCCAGTCAGAGGAGTTTCATCCATTGCTTTGATACTGAAATTTTATAATCCCATATGGAGTGATCAGGGCAAGAGAACTGCATTTAAAAGCAGCACAGTGTGTGTCTCACAGCTGGGACCACCTCCACCGGAAGAGTATGGGGCTGCTTCCAGGTTTCCCCCACACAGGTTTGTTCAGTCACCTTCCTCTACATTTGAACTTCTTTCTGTTTCTTCTTTCTTAGTTCTAGCTATTCAGTAGTAAGGGTTGGAGAGGTGGGTTTTTTTACTTTTTGATTTGGTTGAGGGTGTTTTGGGTTTTTTGGGGGGATTTTTTTATTTTTTTATTTTTTAATTTTTTTTTCTTCCCTCCAAATAGATTTCCCATGTTCTTTTTTCTTTTGATTTCTGTGGACTGTTATTCCATTGGGAATATGGAGGAACAGCTGACCGTGACTGTCTTGCTGTAAGAGCTGGATTTCTGTATAACCTGTCATATAGCTCTACTGAGGAGGAATACCCTAGAGGTGTTTTGTTAGTGCTGCTGCAGGGCTTTTTAAATTATAATCCAGTGTTCTCTTGAATGCTGATGAGTTTCAGTGACAACTTCAGTAAATCAGACAAGACATTTTCAGCTGTTCTTCTAAATATGATACCTTACTCTTTGTGGAATTTGGGCATACAAAGGACTCTTTTAAAAGGAAAGAAGTGGCTGCAGTTCCACAATTCACAACATTTAAAAAAAATAAAAAAATTGAAGGCTTTGTATTACCACTTAACACATTTTAAGAAAGTAGATTAGAATGGTATAAGAAGCTGTCAGTTCCAGCATGTCAGTAATTATGGGAAGGGAAGGGAAGCAGGGAGAATTCTTCAGTGTGTCTCTAATACTTATCATGGATTGCTTTGTTGAGTGTGCCATCCAAAACATCATCTTCAGAGCAGCCTATTGACAATGGTTCATGTGCAGAGCCACGTGGCTAAGGAGTAGGTGCCAGAAAGGAAAAAATAAAAGGGGAAGGATATTTTGTGTTTATTTTCATTTTAAATGTGAAAGGATTTAATGTCATAACTGCTTCATTCTGGTTAAAAGAAAATGGAGTGTGTGTCCCTAATGGGACATGGGGAATTTATGGCATGGTGTTGAAACCAAGGTCGTGACAAGCAGCACTTCACACTATGTCTGTGGAAGCAGTTAGGTTTTTAAAAAGGATGTTATGCGGAAGGTCATGTCTTTGCCTCCCCATCAAGATCCTTCTACAATCCAGAATGCAATTTGTATTTTTAAAATTAGCATCAAATGCTGATAGTCTTTAGAGTGGAATAGCTGCTATAAAAATTATTACTTCAGTTCCTGTTTTAGAAACAATTTTTTCCCTAGTTGCAAAGTCCCTGAATGATGCTGCCCAGATACCAAGGAGGTTATGCTTATACTTCCAGCTGTTTAAACTGGAAGTATTTCTTTTTACTATACAATAGTTTTATCTCACACAAATGATCTTGTTTACCTGTCATTGTCTGCTTTGTGCATCCTCATTCCAATCTACATACAGTTAGTAACAAGTTATTGGTAAAATAATTTCTGGATTCAGTTATCACATACAATCAGTTATTCTACATAATGAAATCATTAATTTCCCCCAGGTAAATGGCTGTCATAGTTTAACCCCAGCCAGGACCAAATACAATGCAGCAGCTAGCTCTCTCCCCTACCAGTGAGATCGGGGAGAGAACTGGAAACGTAAAAGCTGGGAAACTAATGAAGTTGAGATAGAGACATTTTAATAGGGAAAACAAAAGCTGTACATGCAAGCAAAGCAAGGAATGAATTCACTGATTCCCATGGGAAAGTGGGTGTTCAGCCATCTCCAGGAGAACAGGGCCCCTGTTCACATGTAACGGTGGCCCGGGGAGACAAACATCACCACTTCAAATGTACCCCCACTTCTGCCTTCTTGCCCCCACTTTATGTACTGAGCATGATGCTGTATGGTCTGAAATATCTGTTTGGTCAGTTGGGATCTCTTGTCCCAGGTGTTTCCCCTCATAAGTTCCCTCCCAGTCTCCTTCCCAGCTTGGCAGAACAAAGAGCAGAAAAAGCCTTGGCTCTATGTGAGCCCTGATCAGCAATAACAAAAATATCTCTACATTATCAACCCTGTGTCCAGCCACCTACTACCCACTATGAAAAAAATTAACCCTATCCCAGCCAAAACCAGTGCAATGGATTCTAAAGACTTTGATGAAAGCAAAAAAACCCCAAAACCAAAACTCTAGGGATTCAATCTTGTCTCCATTAACCAAAATTTCACTATAGTTATTCATGTTTGAGTTACTACAATCACGTCTAGACTGGATAAGTATGCTATTTTTACAGCCTTTGTTCTCACTGGGTTCTGGGGTAGATATATAAATTTTTTGCATCTTTGAAAAATAGTCCAGTTTGATTTCTTGGTTTCTTCAATATTAACACCAAATTCTGACCATTTTTGAGTGTCTGACAAAGAGGCTTTGATTAAGTGGGTAAGTTTCTTTCTATCACAAGACTACTGAGATCTTTCAGTTCCCAAGTCTGAATTCATGAGATATTTTTCTAGTGTGTTATAATTTAGACCTTACATCGCTGATAGTGACTGTATAATGGACTCTATATTACTGGAAAATTAAATTAGCGTGGACGTATTCACCCTTTCCTGTCCTATATGACACTCATAATTTGTATCTTAATGTACTGAAATGTATTTATATGTAGTAACAATTCTATTTCTGTGTTAAATGTGTAGATTCTATATTTAGAGAAGTCTTTCATATTGCTTGCTGCACATTTGCAGTTTACATATAGTTTTAGAGTTTATCTGAGTTAGCCATTTAATTCAGCTTAGGGTTTTCTTAGTACAACTGACAGATATGTAGAACTTTATCTTCCTTTGTATTCTAGTAGAATGATTGAGAAAGTATTTTTCCACAAAAATGCTATAAAACAGTTTAGTTTGGGTTTTTCCATTCTTCCCTGTCAAATGGCTTGATTTCTTAAATTCAAGGAATAATTAGATGCTTATGCTAAGTATAAAAGGCCCTTTGTGTTCAGGTGAAATAAATTTGCCTTTCCCTTCTGCTAGAAAGTGAAAGGAAATTGTCAGTGGTCACAAAGCACTCTGAGTTTACCTGCAGTCCTGTGTCACAATTTATGCTATTACCGTTTTGTTTCAGCATCATTATGGAGTGCTGTAGGTTCCTCTTGAATTTGTCTATTCCTGTAAGTGCCAAGGGTTTCATTTTATTGTTTGATCCAGCTCCAGTCTATTGGGTAT
Organism: Drymodes brunneopygia; assembly: GCA_013400955.1. Classification (NCBI taxonomy): domain Eukaryota; kingdom Metazoa; phylum Chordata; class Aves; order Passeriformes; family Petroicidae; genus Drymodes; species Drymodes brunneopygia. The sequence goes on along the minus strand of VZTZ01038371.1, from coordinate 547,421 downwards.
CATTAGATCTCTAGTTCAATACTATTTTAGTTGTATTTGTGGCGTGCTTTTTGCTCTGCTGCCTGATTTTATTCTGTATCCATTACAGTGATACTGTTGTGCTCCTGCTCCTGTTCTTCCATGATGTTTGATGTGCTGGGATGCTTATGTGAGATCACTGCTAGGTATTAGCTTTGGGACAAAACCATTCTTTTCTCTTTAAAAATCTCCCTGGGAACATATTTGGGAGAATTTCTCTAAAGTGTTCTCAGACTCCTCATTAGTGTAGATGGCCCTGCAGAGCCCTGGGATTTCATGGCAACAGCAAGTTGAAACTGCTTTATGGGCTGGCAGAAATAAAGCCATGAGACTGCCAGTGAAGTGCTGTGAGTTCAAAGGTCCTGCCATCACCCAGTGGTGAGTCCAGCAGCTGAAGTGATACAGAGGACAAAAGCATTGCATCTTTCAGTGAGAGGATAGTTGAATTGATTTAGGTGTGTTCCCAGCAGTTCACTCTTTGAAGAACACTCCAGAGAGCAAAGATAACAACCCCCAAATCTCTAGCTAGATACAGGAGAGGAGATCACTGTTTATTGCAACATTATTTTCTTTTTTCTTAGAGGATGAAACCAAAATATTGCTTGACTCTTTTTCATGTATATAGTTGCTGATGCATTTTTTATTATCCTTTGTTCTCTCTGATTTGTTTGAATCTGTTTCATGGTCTTTGCATTAACATTTGCCAAGTAGAATACATCTAGAAAGAACACTTGTAACCAAATATTTGATATATGAAGATCATTTAGAGTGGAACAAATCCCTCTGTTTTTGTCTGTAGACAGAAACTGTTCATCTCCTTTAATCTTGTGATAAGGTAATCTACTCTTAAATAGGAAGCCTAATACCCTGAAAGAAGGTGTCTCAGTGTTTGCTTCTCATATTGACTAGAATGAATTTTTATGAATTTCTATGTTTTTTTTCTATTTGTGTCTTATATGTAAGATTTTTAATTTGAAGCTGCTTTCATTGCTTATAATAACACATCAGAGTGTAACTGGCTCTTCACTTAGCTGTAATACTAGAAGTAATGATCAGCTTAAGTCAGACATAAATTCTGCTAAGTCTAATTTTTCATTTGATTCTAGTGTTTCTTTTTAACTCAGTGCATGCCTACCCATAAACACTAATTTCAATTACTAATCGATTGGAGTCAATTAGTAAACACGGAGTTAATCACTGGAAAATCATGGCAATTGATCTCTTCTAAAAATATCTTCAAAGTTATCACTTATATACCTGAATTTTAGTTTTGGGGTTTTTTAAGAAGGGGAGGCAGTTAGTAATAAAGCAGAGAAAATGGTAACTTAGAACCAGTGCTGTGACAATAGTAGGAGTTCACTTTTGCAACAATTTTGGGTATAAAAAAGTATGCAGATTGAATAAAAAAAGACAATTGCAAGTGTATGCATTGATAGGATTTCAAGTTAATGCAGCCATTTAACGTGCAGTAAAAATGAAGATTTGTAATAAGTATGAGCTCCTAGGTCAACCTTAGAAGTTCATAAAACCTAGCAGTTGACAGCTTGTAATTTGTACTTGTGCCTTATTGGAATGAATTGTATGACACTAACTCTTCATTTCATGAGCCTGTGTTTTGTTCTGTTTTTCCACAGAGCCTTTGCTTCCTTCAGAGCAGCAGGATAGACAGTGCTTGTATTTAAAAAGAAACTAAACACTCTTACTATATTTTTCCCATTTAACATGATAGTATTTTAAATTAACATGCTTAGCAATGTAGTTTAGGCATTTTTAAATTCCAAACTTGTTGACAATACCAAGATCAAATCACATCTAGTTCTTACCTTTAACTGATTTGAATATGTATCATAGCATATTTTTTTTTATCTGTGACCTTACAGTGGAAATGAAGGATTTGTGACTTATGGGTTCAATTAATTGTGTTGCCCTCAGAGAAAAAAATTACATTTCACTGTGGTCAATTTGCAGTGTAAATATATTAACTAGGTTGTTGATGCTAAGAGTTTCCAGCTGTTATGACAACAAAAGAAATTAAAGATGTCATAAGGAAAGCATAATGGGCTTCACTGGGCACCAGATACCCTTCTGCTGACTTCTGTAATTTTGTTGCAATTTCTGCTTGCAATTGATAAAGCAAGGGAAGATTTATGGCGAATTTTACTTGAGGAGCAAGTGGAAGATACCAATAGTAATCAGAATGAGTTGAGCAGAGAATACTTCCATGTTTATAGCACCTTGTGCTGCATTTCTGTGTGTCTGTAGAGGTAGTCAAAAGACCTGGAGGCTTCAGTATTCCTTCCCACATGTTTATGGTGAAGACACCACAGGAAGTTACTGAGAGCTGCTGCTCTTCCATGGGGGGTTGGGTACAGCTGAGGAGGCTCCAAGCACATTTTGTGTTCATTACTGGTCTCTACTGATCTCCTAGTTTGGATGCTACTTTTGGTCCCCTTCCTGCACTGACTAGCTTCTATTACCCATGCTATTAATAGGATGTCACCCTGTATTAGTAAATTTCAATAATCTTAAAAAAGAGGTGGCTTCTAGGGGTGCATAAAGTATATAGTATTTTGGAGTTGTTAAGCTCTTTAATTTTTTATTTCTTAATGTCCTTCTCTTGCATTTTCTTTAAAGCATGACATTTCTGCTTTTTGATGCAGGAAGGGGATCAAAAATGTTAAGATGCAATGCAAAATAGTTGAGGGGTTTTAGAAAAAAATCTGAAGAATTTTGAAAGTAATTTAATGCTTAAGTTATGTCCCATGGATAAGGTTTTCCACTCGGCAAGAAACATGAAAAATAAATGTAATTTTTAGAATTAGACTGTATAGGATAAGATGCAGTAGTTCAGGCCTGATTATTCATTGTGTCTCTATGGTTGGTCTCATTTGGAGTTTAAGGGTTAAATTTGTAGTTATATAACCAGCTATCTTATAACAGCTTAGCATGTGAACAACAGGAGCCAAAAATATGGATGATTGATTTAGTACCTTATTACATTACATTTGTTACAACTGTCCCAAAAAGTGAACTCCATGCTGGCAAGAGGTGCCAGATTGGCAGCCCTGGAATCTTATTTATCTATCAAAAGAGAATGTTTCTGACAGCAGGAGTTTGAAATCTCTCTTACTTCCTCAAAACTCAGCCTGGCAGGACTCAGTGCAGAATATAAGGAAGCAATTTTGTCCTCAAGCCATCAAAGCCCTGTTTCTCTGCAGAGGTTGGAAAGTGTTTGCACTGCATAGGGAAGGCACAGCTGCCTGAAAGGTACTGAGATAGAAGAGCACAGGATTATTAGTGTGTGTGATTGCTGACTGTGAAGCAGGGTAAGAGTGTCCAGAGCTGCACCTGCATCCCAACCCATGGTGCCTTCCACAGTCCATGCAGAGAGTTCTTGTTCAGTTCATTGTTCACTTGCAAAGGGACTCCGCATGTAATACCATCAGGCTTTAGGGAGGGTGAGGGGGAACAGAATAAAGGTGAGGGGTCTCCTATTATTTTCCTGTGTACATTAATGTTCTTGTGCTCTTAGTTCTGTAGAGAAGAGGGCAAAACCCTTCTGCATGGAGCTCACTGCAATCTAGCTGGACTAGCCTTGATTTTAAGAATAAGCATTTGTATTCTTATGTGTAAGACAGTATATGTAACCTCTTCCTTAAACTAGTGTATTTCTAACAGCATAATTTCTTTAATGGCAGAAAAATGTTAGCAATTTTCACCTAGAATCTTTGGCTTGTTTTTAAGTCTTCTAGCAGTTTACTGCAGGGTTACCTTTTCTGCTCAGACTGTTCTACTTCAGTTTTGCGCGCACCTTTTTCATGGTACTTTCATCCTGAACAACACAACTGAGTGGTACACTGTAAATATGAATTGCAGTAATGCAGTGTGTGATACAGGTGCCTCCTGATCTATCAGCATTCTCGTAGAATGAAAACTGTTTCCAAAAACTGTTGAGAAATTATCTTGACTCAATTGCTCTCTGTGGAGCATGCAGGCGTTGTGGTTTAAGTAGTCTGTGTCTCTAGATGGCCTGCTGCTGTACTTTTGGAATTGACTACTGGCTTTGAGTTTTGTATCCCATCGAAGCAGAATAATGCAGAAAAGTGAAGGAAGGAAATAAAATTCCATCAATGATTTTATCTGAGTGGCTTAAGTTTGAAAAAAGTTCAGAAGAGCCTTTAAGATTAAATTTTCAAATGCGAATGATTGAGATGTGCAGATAATGTGGACTTAAGATAAAGCTCAGATGGACTGAAATGTGTTTAGTTCTGTGATAGTACTAGAGGAAATTGATGGAAAATATTTAGATTAAATAAGGATTAGATAAAACTGCAAAATATGTTAAGGCACAAATCTTAAATTGGCAGAATAGAATAGATGACTTCTGCTGATAAGTTATTATTTATTTGATCTACATATCAAAGATGTGCAGAGAGTTTTATAAAATTTAATTTTGCATTTTTCCAACAGGTTTTTAAGTGAGTGCTCATTTCTACTGGAAGTCTCATCCAGTATATCCCACAATCCTTGACATTTCAACCTGAGCTTTACTAGCACTGCAGTAGTGCCCAAGGCTGTCCATAATTAAAAACTTGGTTCTTGACATACTGGAGAATAGCTAGCAGATTTAAATCAGAAATTTGTTTTGTAATTTGGCTCCAATCAAGAAAAAAAAATCCTTTTCTTGTGTTTTTTTTTGTTTTGTTTTTGTTTTTTGTTTTTGTTTTGTTTTTTTTTTCTGAAATGCTGGCTTTTCCATAAAGACCATCTGTCTGTCCCAGAGCTGTAGTAACTTCAAAGGGTTTGTCATCATTAGCAAAGCTTGGATAGAAACTGCCAACAGAATGTGGAATGTTTGTTCAGCATCTCTACTTCCACAAGGGACTAAACACATTTGCTGTTTTATACTGAAATACAAGAGATGATGATATAGGATGAGAAGAAAGGATAGCACAAAATATATTCTCATATGTTTTGCACTGAGTATGTCTAAGCATTGCTGGTCATAATTGAATGTAAGTGTAAGACTGAGTAAAAGATTATTGGTTAGATTCAAACTTGAATGGAAGCCAATTAGACTGAGTTTTTTTTAAACTTCTATTTGTAGTTTTTTAAGCTTTCTTTTCATTAAAATGCAGCATGCTGTATTGTCATAATATAATACAGAGATTGTTAAAGATGAATTTTGCTTGTAATAGATAAGAATGATATACACGTAAATTTCAGGTTGAAATTTCTTTTGATCACTGTCCTCCTGAGGAAGAATTTTTGAACAATTCTTCTGGAACAAACCAGTAGAAAAAAAATTACTGTTGAGACTTTAATTGCTCAGTGGTAAGAGTGTCTGTGAGGAGAAAAGAGAATTTTTTCAGAGAAAATTCCCTTGCTGAGAAGCAATCTGAAGGGGCTCAATGAATAGTTTTTTCATCATATTCCACTGTTTAATTGGGACAATTATCCCTCAGAGTTAAAATGGTGCAATTCTCAGTGCAGTACTAGCTTTTGCAGTTTCCCTTGGCTATATGTGAGCATAATAGCAATGGAAAGTGCCTTCAACTACCAGTGTAGAGTTATTTTGGTGTGGTACTTGTTTGCCTGTTCACTTTTCTACCTTTATACCAAGGCATTGTCTGCTGGTTTGAGTCTATTTGAAGAGGCTCAGTGCTCTAGGCAAAGAGAAATAAAACTGTGGACATCTCTAGCTACTCAGGATGCTAACATCTGAGAAGGCTGGTGGAGTGGAGAAGCCAGACATTAGTTGTTTGCCTGGAGAAGAAAATCTGAGCTCCACATGAACCTGGAACAGTAATAAGCAAAACAGGTTTCAGAAAACTTATTTTTCTCTCTCTCAGAGTGAAAGAAAATTTAGTTTGTACAGCATGGGGTCACAAGTAAGATTATTCAGTGTGTGACAAAAACCCCCAATGTAGCCTTAGAAGTTACTTCAATAGGTTTTTGAAAGGAGGAATTCTATAACAAGAGTTTGTACATTGCTTTTACTGTATTCTACTAAACTACTAAAGCTCATTATTTCTGGCTTCTTTTTCAAATTTATGAAGGGGGGGGGAAGAATCATTCTTTCAAATCAAAAAAGGGAAAATGGCCTTTTAAAACCACTTTTTGTTCCAGGCATTTTCAAAGGGATACCTTGACTGTGCAAAAAATCTTTCATTTCTACTAAGTGAATGCTTGAGTGCTAAGTAATTTTGATTCTGGACAGTGTTTTAAGATATTGTTCAGTTATACTTCAATTTTTTTCTTCAGTACATTAACATCTTTGTTGGCATTATCAGATGTTGTGCATCTGGGCTCTGCAGTCCATACTCAAATTGCAACACATGTGAGTGAGGTAGGAAAGGGGTATTTCCTCTTATTTACAGACAAGGGAATGAGGCACAAAGAATTTGAGAACTCGCTGTTAAAGATACTTTCCAGTCTGCCCATTCTCTGGCTTCTCTGGCAGTCACACCCCCAACTCAGAGACTTTCACTGCTGGGACTGAGGCCCCTTCCCTGTGGGTGGCTCCAGTGACCTGACAGGTGCCCGCTTGACTCCCTGCACACCCCACACTCACAGTCACACCAGGTTTGCCTTCTTGATCCATCCCAGCTTTCCCAGAGCAGAGCCTCAGATGACTTTCCACAAAGCCATTTATTCATAGCGCACCAACACAGAAACAGCCTCAGCTGGTGCCTCCAAGGAGAACCCTCAGCAAAGGAAACCCAAGGATTTTATACCCTCACTGTTTCTCCGTGCTCCGGTCTCACTCTTCCTCCGAGTCTTTGGCTCCTGCACCTCTCCATGTCCATCCACCTCGCTGGCATCACTGGTCCTCATCTACTTCATTCTCCAAAAGACTGGCAATTTCTGGCTCCTGCTGTATCTCTCAGTGTCCATTCACCTGGCTGAATGTATCTTCATTCCCTTTGTTATTCCAAAGCGCTGGCAGTTCACGGTCTCCTGTCTCAGGCTCCCACCCAGAGCTCAGTCTCCATTTCAGTCTGCTTCTCAATCTGCAGCTTGTGAGCCCAGCTACCTGCACCAGGTGTATCCTCAACACAGCTCCTCAAAGGCATCCCACTTTCCAAATCCCATCGATTTCACAGGGAGAGAGGCACTTAAATATCCTTTTGAAAATGGTCATCTGGCTTATTGTGAGGAACTCACTAGAGGTCCATGGTAGACTACTGAGTTACAAACCTCATTCTTGTAAATCTTGCACTATTCCCCGGACTACTGCCTTACCTTTCTTCTAGGGATGTTTTCATGTTTTTTTCTTTTATCTCAGCTTCCTCAAAGAGAAAGACAAAAGAAGGGCGTTAGTGGTGTCTCTGACAGAAGTACTTGTGGGTAGGGAGAGATATGGGGAAAGCAGGGAGAAAGAAATTATTTCATATTCCCCTTTTAAGTTTATTTTAATTCTGACACACTAATCACACTGGTAGTCTTCTGCAGAAGTGTACGCCTGAATACTTCCATCTTTGTCAGAGTTCATTTGGCTTAAGTGTCAGGGCAATGCTTTGCCAGGGGTTAGTACACTTAGTATTTCTGTGACCATGAAGCAACCTTCTATAAATATATTACAGCAGTTGTATGTGGCTGTCTGAAGAAGTCTGTCTATGAAGATTTATTTGCAAATGTCCCTTTACCCTTTTCTTAACAAGCAGCTTTCGAAGGCTGTTTATATTTTTGGCAGAGCTTTGAGCTTTCTCTCAGGGCTGCTCACATTTCAGAGAACAGGTGACTTGCATACTTCTTCTTTATAAATTATGAGTAAATCACATTGTGACTCCAATATAGAGCAATCATAGTTGACCATGCTATTAAACATGCTTTGAATTTCTGGTTGTTGTTTATGAGTTTTTTGTTTGGTTTGAGGGTTGGGATGTTGTGATTTGGTTTTTTTGTTTTTAATTTGTTTTGTTGGTTGGGGTTTTTTTTCCACTTGGAGACCTCAAGAGTAATTTTAGCATGTTTAAAATGATGTTTACAAACATAGCTTCTCTCTTCATGTCTTTTGTTGTATTTCATATGTATTCTCTGAAGGGCATAATTCTTCATTTTTTCTTAAAATAATGTTCAGTAATTATTCCCTTTTACTAAAGGAGAACACACAATGTTTGCTAACAAATGATACATGCAGGAACACACAGGAAATGACAAAGCATTTTATCAGTCCAAGAAAATGTACTGCTCATTTCTCAGCTGATTAAATGCTGTAGAACTGATTATTTTAGGATGGTTTTTGGTTTGCATTAAGTCTTGACTTATCTGGATAGAACTTAGAGGAAGCAGTGTTAATCATCTGCACTGTTTGTGGCTCAGTGATGGAAAGAATTTGCCTTGTGGTGCCTATGGCTTAATTCCCTGTTGGAATCATCTGCTTGACTTTGTTGAAATTATGCCNTTTCAAATCAAAAAAGGGAAAATGGCCTTTTAAAACCACTTTTTGTTCCAGGCATTTTCAAAGGGATACCTTGACTGTGCAAAAAATCTTTCATTTCTACTAAGTGAATGCTTGAGTGCTAAGTAATTTTGATTCTGGACAGTGTTTTAAGATATTGTTCAGTTATACTTCAATTTTTTTCTTCAGTACATTAACATCTTTGTTGGCATTATCAGATGTTGTGCATCTGGGCTCTGCAGTCCATACTCAAATTGCAACACATGTGAGTGAGGTAGGAAAGGGGTATTTCCTCTTATTTACAGACAAGGGAATGAGGCACAAAGAATTTGAGAACTCGCTGTTAAAGATACTTTCCAGTCTGCCCATTCTCTGGCTTCTCTGGCAGTCACACCCCCAACTCAGAGACTTTCACTGCTGGGACTGAGGCCCCTTCCCTGTGGGTGGCTCCAGTGACCTGACAGGTGCCCGCTTGACTCCCTGCACACCCCACACTCACAGTCACACCAGGTTTGCCTTCTTGATCCATCCCAGCTTTCCCAGAGCAGAGCCTCAGATGACTTTCCACAAAGCCATTTATTCATAGCGCACCAACACAGAAACAGCCTCAGCTGGTGCCTCCAAGGAGAACCCTCAGCAAAGGAAACCCAAGGATTTTATACCCTCACTGTTTCTCCGTGCTCCGGTCTCACTCTTCCTCCGAGTCTTTGGCTCCTGCACCTCTCCATGTCCATCCACCTCGCTGGCATCACTGGTCCTCATCTACTTCATTCTCCAAAAGACTGGCAATTTCTGGCTCCTGCTGTATCTCTCAGTGTCCATTCACCTGGCTGAATGTATCTTCATTCCCTTTGTTATTCCAAAGCGCTGGCAGTTCACGGTCTCCTGTCTCAGGCTCCCACCCAGAGCTCAGTCTCCATTTCAGTCTGCTTCTCAATCTGCAGCTTGTGAGCCCAGCTACCTGCACCAGGTGTATCCTCAACACAGCTCCTCAAAGGCATCCCACTTTCCAAATCCCATCGATTTCACAGGGAGAGAGGCACTTAAATATCCTTTTGAAAATGGTCATCTGGCTTATTGTGAGGAACTCACTAGAGGTCCATGGTAGACTACTGAGTTACAAACCTCATTCTTGTAAATCTTGCACTATTCCCCGGACTACTGCCTTACCTTTCTTCTAGGGATGTTTTCATGTTTTTTTCTTTTATCTCAGCTTCCTCAAAGAGAAAGACAAAAGAAGGGCGTTAGTGGTGTCTCTGACAGAAGTACTTGTGGGTAGGGAGAGATATGGGGAAAGCAGGGAGAAAGAAATTATTTCATATTCCCCTTTTAAGTTTATTTTAATTCTGACACACTAATCACACTGGTAGTCTTCTGCAGAAGTGTACGCCTGAATACTTCCATCTTTGTCAGAGTTCATTTGGCTTAAGTGTCAGGGCAATGCTTTGCCAGGGGTTAGTACACTTAGTATTTCTGTGACCATGAAGCAACCTTCTATAAATATATTACAGCAGTTGTATGTGGCTGTCTGAAGAAGTCTGTCTATGAAGATTTATTTGCAAATGTCCCTTTACCCTTTTCTTAACAAGCAGCTTTCGAAGGCTGTTTATATTTTTGGCAGAGCTTTGAGCTTTCTCTCAGGGCTGCTCACTTTTCAGAGAACAGGTGACTTGCATACTTCTTCTTTATAAATTATGAGTAAATCACATTGTGACTCCAATATAGAGCAATCATAGTTGACCATGCTATTAAACATGCTTTGAATTTCTGGTTGTTGTTTATGAGTTTTTTGTTTGGTTTGAGGGTTGGGATGTTGTGATTTGGTTTTTTTGTTTTTAATTTGTTTTGTTGGTTGGGGTTTTTTTTCCACTTGGAGACCTCAAGAGTAATTTTAGCATGTTTAAAATGATGTTTACAAACATAGCTTCTCTCTTCATGTCTTTTGTTGTATTTCATATGTATTCTCTGAAGGGCATAATTCTTCATTTTTTCTTAAAATAATGTTCAGTAATTATTCCCTTTTACTAAAGGAGAACACACAATGTTTGCTAACAAATGATACATGCAGGAACACACAGGAAATGACAAAGCATTTTATCAGTCCAAGAAAATGTACTGCTCATTTCTCAGCTGATTAAATGCTGTAGAACTGATTATTTTAGGATGGTTTTTGGTTTGCATTAAGTCTTGACTTATCTGGATAGAACTTAGAGGAAGCAGTGTTAATCATCTGCACTGTTTGTGGCTCAGTGATGGAAAGAATTTGCCTTGTGGTGCCTATGGCTTAATTCCCTGTTGGAATCATCTGCTTGACTTTGTTGAAATTATGCCAGTGGATAATTTGGCCCCCTGGTATTCCAGGAAAAAGAAAAATGGCTGCTGAAGCCCACTAATATCACTGGACTTTAACCAATTATCTCTTAATGTGGGAGTGGGAAACGATAATGTTTTTTGAAGGAGTGATGTGTCTAACTCCAAGGTCAAATTGTGTCATTTTATATTTGTGTATCAGTTAAAACTTATTTCATAAAAGGATTAAGGCACTGTGTCATTTCTATAAGAGTAAGTATTAGAAATCAGAAGGCTGAACAACACAATTAAAAAGAAATAAAAGAACAGGTGATAACACTGGAGCAAAATTGAAAATGACACTTTGTCACAATCACCTGAGAAATCAGATGCTTGCTGCGGACTCCTGGAGCTCCAATACTTTTGCATTTCCCTTTCACTATTCAGACATAGATTTTTTTTCTGCCTTGCTCAGCCTCTGACCTCTCTCAAAAGCTTTGGCTCCTTTCCATACTGATTAGGTACACTGCTTCTGATTGTGCACAAGTCACAATCTTCCCAGGAAGTGTGGCGATGTCTGTGGGGAAAATGGCACCTCTGTGCAGAGCGTGAGTGTCCAGGAGACAGCCCTTTACAGTCCCTTCTTTACAGTCCCTTACTTCCCAAAAAGTTCCAGTTTTTGGGGGATCTTCGGGCCTGGCATGGTGGGATTCCTCGTCTCCCCTACCCTTTATTTTGATGGTAGCAACAGAAGCCAAAATAGGCAGGAGCTAGTCCAGGAAGCCAGGCAGTTTCCTCTCTGGATGGCAGTGATCGTTCTCAGCAGATTCCTCTGCTGGAGAGGTTTCAGTCAACTCTAAAGCCTGTTTTATAGCTCTTCTGCCTTTCTACAGTTTCAGAGGGTGAGAGGCTGTGAGAACACAAACTGCAGCTGAAAGTGTCAGAAGGGTATAGGGTGCTCAGGCTCATTTAAGGATATAATCTTAAAGCAGGAACATACATTGGTTCTGTGCATGCTAATGCAAGCCACGCTACAGTTGTGAGAGATCAGTATCACAGAGATCCCCAGACTATCAGTTTGCACCGAATTGCTTTTGTTACCTGTTCAGAGCTAGACTTCCTTATAAAATGAAGATAATAGCTGTTATCCTGCTATTTGTACCATAGCTGAGATACCAATGCCTCATGGAAAACAGCATGCTGGCAGCACTTTGATTTTAAGATGACTGTAATGGAAGTTATCAGTGTCTTTAGAAACTTGGAAAGGAAAACCCAAAATTATTTCTATGAAGAAAACTTTCCATGTGTAGACTATCGAAATGATTGAAAGAACATCAACATTTTCAGTATTCAAGTTTAGACTATGGTACAGCAAAAGTATTGATGAGCCTGTTAGTAATACATAAAAAGTACCTAAGTGTACGCCAAACAGTTTGGGCATTTAATAATGACATTTCTTGATTGCACACAAACACATATCATAGAAAGGAATGGCTCTCAAGGTCTTCAGGCGCAGAAGCATGAATAAGCTGAGTTTTTAAAAGTGCGCAAATAGCATATGGCCTGAAAACAATTAATAATAATAATACGGTGATGGTAAATTTCAAATATCTCTGGGCACAGTCTGCTCACAATGAATAAATAAATAAATACATTAAAGTGGTTAATAGGTACCAAATCCTAGTTCTGGAAGGCAAATCCAGTTGTCACCAAATTCTGCTTCAGACTTACATGTGTGTGTTGGAGACTTGTACGTTAACAGCTGCATGAAGAGGTTTAGAGCAAATCAGTAAGGTTAATGCTATCTTCTGTTCCCCTGGGCTCATATGTGCCTGGCTTCTTCTGTGAATTTAACTTGGAATATGCTGTCCAAGACCATGTGCAAATGTTTTGCCTTTGACTCACAGAGTCAAATCCAATACTTGATTGGTGAGCAAGAGCAGAACATCTCTTCCTGACATCATAAGCAGATCTTGAATTTCTTGAATCCCTGTACAGTCACATAACTATAGGGCCTCTCACATTATATTGAACCTGTAACATATCTCATAATTTTTTCCTGCTGTTTGTCACGTTTACCTATTTAGGTCAGTCATTTAGACTGTCAGTTCCTTCAAGTGTGCACCACCGTATGTTGTTGTATGTGTATATGTTTTCAATTCAAAGGCACCTTGATCCAGCTGAATCAGTAGTCTAAGTAGCTATTATGCAAAATTTTAGCCTTTAATATCCTTGAATAATTGCTTTTTAGTAATATTGATGGGCAGCAGTTATCTGTGGCATAGTGGGTTTATATCCCATGAAAAGGAGGGAAGTAATATTTGAGACAAATCTTTGAAAGCACCCTTTTGATTTCTGGAATACATACAAGCAGCAAATCCAACATATTTTTGCTAAAATGCAGCAAAACCCATATGCAGATTCTTTGAATAATTCGCAGTCCCTGCCCTGCTGTTGGCCTGGCCAGGGCAGGCACTCTGAAGTGCTCCCAAATTTGTATGATTATTATTGTAGGCCTTATTTTCACCTGCAGTGTACTTTCAACCTAAATGGAAGTAAAATTTTGTTAAAATTTTTGTTAAAGTGATTTCAAAATCTAGAGACCAGGGTCTGAATTTAACCAGAGCTTAAATATCTTCTGATTTACTCCATGCACATCAAATCTTATAAAAGTCTGCTTTCCCCAGGTACCTGCCTGGGTCATCATGCCCTGGCCTGTGCTGAGCTCTGTTATACTGCTGCATAGTTTTATGGTTCAATTTTTATTTCAAAGCTTATGTGCTATATGACTGAGCTGTTGAAAAGAACAGAAGTGTCTGAAACTGTTCAGGCGATGCGTCCAGACTGTGCTACTTTCTGGTGACTGCTTAATTCAGCACAGTGTTTGACACAGCCTCCAAGAGTTTCCCTGAGCCTCAAATCAGCATCAAACTGAAAACCAGCATGGTCAGGGTAGCATACCATGTTTCCCACAGCTTCCCAACACTTATTTTCTTTTCAACTTGTCCTCCAAGCAATTGAGTCTCTAAATTGGCATCATGCTAGGTGACATGCTTAGGAGGGTACATCACTAATAGCACTAAATTGCTCATTTCTCTTAAAAGATATACAAAATAAAAAGGGAGTAGAGAAAAATTCAAAAGCTATCTGATGTTAACAGAGCCAACAGATGAAGAATGTGGAAATAACTGCTTGTACAGTCATTATTTAGCTTTAATTCTCTCTCACCTACCTCCATTCTTTGGAAGCAGTTAGAGCTTGTGGTTTCTTGAGAAGTTTTTTATATACTGTGGGAGCAAAAAGATAATAATGGTCTGGCTGAAAGTCCTTTAATGCATTAATTGCATGGATCCAGTTTGATTTTCATTGTCCAGTAGTTTAAGATTAGGATGTGATACTTTCTTATTCCCTGACCTGAAACCCGTATGTTTACCTCAAGGTCTCGTTTCCCAGTTCTCTTTGCCCTTCTTGTCTTCCCATAGGAAATAAATGGAGGATTGGTTTCAGCTCCACTTCAGGTATAACAAGGATAATCTGGCACTGAAAGCTGAAATGAAGTCTTCTTCTATGAGAATTTTCCAGTTCAAGTGTTGGAACAGGAATTGTAACCCACTGGAGATGGATTAAACTTGCTTGAGATAGTGTTCTTTGAAAAGCAAATTTGTCTGAAAGACAGAATTCAAGAAAGTTTAGTATAAATAACTTGGAAAAAACGGTGACTTAGTAATGATTAAAAAAGATATTTCTGAAAGAGTTTTTTTCTCCATAAATTTTAGTGGGATTTGGAAAAGTACCTGTATGAATTAGGATCTAGAAATTTTGGGTCCTGCACATTTGTATCTTGTACCTCTGAATACTAAATCTTGAGAATACTCCTACTAAACCAGATATAATATATGTTTGTATGTGTTCATTGTGTACTTCTGTATTATTTTTGTAATTTTGTTCATACTTACCCATATCTTACTGAAGAATAGAGAATTAGAGTCCTATCTTTTTAGGCTCCCATTGTTTTCCTCTATTATGTATGCATTTTTCAGTACAGTAAAATCTTTCCCAGTTATATTTTGTACTTTACCAATGTGGCTATTTCCTCTGGTCACAACACTAATGCAACAGTTTTGTTTCAGGTCCCTTGAGTTTAAATATACGAGCAGCATTCGTAGGGAAATAGCAAAATACGAGTAGCAGTTTCATGGGGAAGCCCCTCCAAAAGGACTAAAATAATTCTATCTGAGGTTTGCATTAGTTTTATGCTGATGTATGTGTATCTGAATAATTAAATTCAAACTAAAGCTATAGAAATGAATAACCTAAATTATGTGTTAGTATAATTTCCTTGATTTCATTAGGTCTTTTATTAGTTTTGTCTTTCATGGCTTTGACAAATGGTGGTACAAAGGGGTATGTAATTATATTGGTAGATATGATTCTGCAGCATTTTTCTAATATTCTTTTTCCCCCCTAATATTCCTCTTTTTTTCAGTTGCTTTACTTATTTGAGTGCTGCCACTATAAAGGTACTTCTTGTATTTTGAGATACAACAGAAGATGCTCTGCATGTGGACAGCTGCTTGTACTTTTGTGAACTCAATTGCAAGCATTTCACACTGTTTTTTCCTGCTGTGTCCATTGCTGGCAATGAATTCAGTGCTGAGATAATCCAACTTCAATTGCCAAAGTGCTTAATTTTATCTCGTATCCTAATTTTACTGTGTTTATTGCAACCATGCCAAGAAATCGATGTGGCAGCACTTGGGTTTATCCAAATAATAAAAAAAAGTCCATAAGTATTTTTTTATTTGGCACATTGAATTAGAACTTTAAAATGGAAGCTGAGTTGGCCCAAGCAGAAAATATTCTTAATTCATGTTATTTTGTTATTTATTCTGTGCAGGTATTATGGAAGGTGCTGCTGTACGTGGAACTTAAAGTATTGTTTGACTGAATGACAAAAAATGCATTGGAAAACACAAGTACATATACCCCTTCATCCTCTAACACTTTGCAGTTCAGGGACTGTTAGAGCCAGAGTTGTTTTCTGGGTGTGTAGCACCTTTCAGAGGATTTTTTTTCTTCTTCCCTGTTGGCCTTTTCAGTCCCCCCTTGAACCTATGAAATCCTTAACCATCCACAACATTTCTAGGCCAAGAATTTCAACTGCTTAACACCTCAACTGTGTGTTGTATGAGGAGCCATTTTCTTTCATTCAGTCTTGCTTCTTGCTTCCTTTGAAAGGTCTTAATATTTGCATTGGAAGATGCAGTTAAACTTCTAGCAGTTTTTAGGAAGGACAAGCATTCCTCATTCTATTTCATAAGGTATACCTTGTATGCCTGGGATGGGAAGAGAGATAAATACTCTAATCCCTTATAAATACATATAAATATTGTCCTTGCAAGATCTCTAGCATTGGGGTTTTATTAAGTAGAAGCAGAGAAAGGCTGTGTTACAGCTTTTAAGATGCCTAGAGACCGAAAAAATGATAAAGGTAACGATGATGAGAATAATAATAGTAATGCTGCAATACACTTTCCGAAAGCACATTATTGTCTAATTCTATCATCTTCTCGTTTTGATTTTCTAAATACTGATGTCTTACTTGGCCATAAAGTATCTTGGTGAAAGTTAACAGGTATTCTGTACTGCAGCAGAAAGTTAACACCCAGCTGTAGGATGTCAGAGTAGCATCTGCAATAGTGGATCATCCTTTTTCTTGGGCATAGAAGACAGGCTTTTTGACTTCTGTTAGATCCATTTCCATTTGGAAGCATAGTACTGCATTGGTCATTAATGCTTTGTCAGGGTACCCCCAGCATAACTGAAGCAGCGTCTGTATTCTACAATAGATAATGAGCACTCAGAGACAATACTCTCTTTCGAAAAGAAAAAAATGCTGATACTCTTGTTCTATGTATAGCTCACCCCTTCCACTGGTCTAATTTTTAAAAATACTTTTAAAATGTCCAGGTATCTGGCCAGTTGCTGAGGTAATCTGATCATTAAGCATTTTTACAAAGTTCATAAGGATGTAGATTCCTAAATTGCTTATGTGGCATAGATGATTTAATCCTATATTCAGCTATTGTTATTTAAAATCATGTTTCAGTAGAAGTAGCAGTAACTGCTGTAGGTAACATTGTGAGATAGTTTTAGTTTGTTTACAGCTGTCGTTATTTGTTCCCCTTTCAGCACATACAGCTCTGAGATTTTTTTCTGAAGAAACATAAATATGTGGTTTTAAAAAATCCATGCACAGCTGTACAAGTCCTAGAAGAAGCTGTATCTTTTTGACACGTAAAGTTGTTATGAGATTAAAATAGAGCTTATTGAGAACATTGTGTTATAGCGGCCTTGCCTGAATATTGACTGTTGTATAAATATTCGGAAAACAGTGTTACACTAAAGAAGTTGTACATGTAGGAGTCACAAAAAAAGTTGTTTGCAATTATGTAAGTAAATGGCTGCTCAAGGTAGAATTGAATGCAGGCTTAGCTTGCTCATGTATGCCAAGACACTCATGACATAAAAAGAAGGAGGCACGTTAAGTATTCACAAGGAAGGAATAATTCGTAGATAGTGGGTTATATAATAGACCCGAATTTCCTACATTTTTAGTTTCGGTACCTTAATAAAATGCTAAATTATTACTTTTGGTTAGGTGCTAGCTGCAACTGGATTGATTCCTATCTATCCATTTGATTGACTATCCTATTCAATAGAGCAGAAAAACTGAGAGATTTCATGGGCTAGTATGGAGAGAATTGCTTACAAAGTACAAAATGTTCCTAAGCATTACAGACCAGAGAAGGACAGTGAAATTGTACCAAATGTTAAGAAAGGAGCTTTCCCCTTCTTTTCTAGTCAGCTTTCTTCAGAAGCTGTCAAGTGGCAAAATGAGGGTTGTACTGGTTTAAAGAACAGTTCCAAAAGGGAAGGCTGGAAGAAGGTGCAATGACGGACTTAAAGAAGGAATAATATTTGGGCCTTTTACAATTAGCTGGAGTAGGCTTGTCTAAAAGTTTCATTAACAAAAACACATATAGTTTTCTATAGATCTACCATTATTTCATCGGTATAATTTTAAACGGTACGGTAGTAGCAGAAGTTTGTTCTGTGTTTGTGTGTCACTGTGGGCCATGGATGGTTTAAGAAAAACTGCAAATACATTTCCATTTCAGTCCGTTGTGAAAGGACACTGCAGTCTACTTACTGGGAGCGGAAGTCTCAAAGATAAATTTGATTATTTATCTCCCACAGGCTGACACTGTAGTTTTGAGGATTGGTGAAGAGCATGGATTTTCTAAGATTAGAAAAAACATATCTGAGAGATTAGAGGAAGAATACAGTAATGGGCCCTGCAGCTACAGACCACAGCAATTTAAATTTGTAGAACAAGCACTTCCTCATGCATCCAAGGGATACTCTTGACATAGAAATGAAAAGGTTCATTAAGTACTCCAGAGAAGGGAATAATTAGAAAATAGTCTGAGTTAATTCCTTGTACATATTTTTGTGAAGAGAACAGTCACAATTTCTAATAAATGCTAAACCAATGAGAGAAACACTATTTAACAGGCTTTTATTTTTTTAAATTTTCTTTGCGTGTGGGTAGTAATTAGTTATTTGTTCATGTCCTTGATCTTGGGTAGTCTAAAATGATGAAAACTGGAAGATATTTTCCTATGACAATTATACCATGAGTACTTTTCTTCTCTCCCTCCAAGGCATTTCAGCCTCAGTGGCTGTTCCTTCAAACTTAGTTTCTGTACTTTTTCAGAGTATGCTGCTGAAAGAAAATGTCAACTGCATTCTCTGTTGAGGTTCATGACTGTCATATAATATTAATTTTTCAACAGTACATAAGGACACTACAGTTGAATTTAAAGGATAATAATTCTGATATAACATCCTTCTGTCATAGCCAGGAAGCCTTAACATATATAGAAGGTCTTTTATCTTTTTATGGGAAAAAGAAAGACTTGTGCTTTCCCTGGTGAAGCACCACATTAATGCAGTATTCCCATGGGGGCACTATATTGTCTTTTAAAAGCAAGTTTTGCTTTTCATAGAATCATGTAAGTTGGAAAAGACCTTTGAGATAATTGAGTCTGCTCAGACATCTAATACTATGAAGTCCAGCACTAAACCATGTTCCTAATGGCCACATTCTATTCTGTTTGCGTGACAAGGTTTTTGGTAGTGGGGGGCTATAGGGATGGCTTCTGGGAGGATTTGCTGGAAGCTTCCCCAGATCTGACAGAACCATTTGTTATATTTTCTCTCCCCTGTCCAGCTCAGTAGGGGAATGATAGAGAAGCTTTGGTAAGTGCCTGTCATCCTGACAAGGTTAACCCACCATGCTCAGCTACATTATTTCAAAATTCATTTGTAACATTTGCAGTGCATTCCATACTAGTTTTTAGAAAATATTTACAAAGTCAAGCTTCCAACTTCACTCATCTGTCTAAAGAATTTCCCATCAAAAATATTGACCAAGCTATATTGGAATATTTAATTTAATTTTATCTACTTATGTGAAAGATTGTAAAAAACTTGTCTTTAGTTCAAAAGAGAATCTTAAAAGTATTCTGAAACTTCGTGAGTTTTCTTAATCTTGCTTTAATATTTTCCTTGATCAGAGAACATTTCTGTAGCCTGGTGAGGTCACTCACTCCCATCTTTCAGTCACTATATTTTAAAACCATTTTGACAAGCTCATCCTAGTGGTCTGTGCTGAAAGGAGTGCCTGTCTCACAGTGGACTGTAGGTAGTTCAGTGGTTATAGAGCTCTTCTGTCAATCTTGACAACCCAATATCAGGATTTCTGTGAATGAATGTTTCTGACATCCGCAAGTACTGCCCTAAGTGTTTTGGAGATATGTCTGAGCACCGGATATCAGGTATGGACATTACTTCTATTGCCTTATTTTGTGGTCATTGCCAGCTAAGTCTATGAAGCCATTACCAGAACATGGGAATGTCATGTTTCTGAGAAAAGTGGAACGAATCCTTTACACTTCAGATATTCATTTTTACCTTTGTTTCCATCTGAACTATTTTAAAAAATACTATTTTAATGTAAATTTTCCATTAAAGGAAAAGGCTTTGAAAGGCATAAAGGAAAGGCTGTGAAATTGTGTGCCACAACTTTCATAAAAACCATTTTCTTTCTAGCTGATGTATGCAGAGTTCCTAGAAACTGGAGTACCCCAAATCACTCATAGGTCTTGAAAATTGTTTCTTTCATGCTTAGTATATCTTGGAATTCTTCACAGTGTTGATGTGTATATTAACGGTTCTTTATCTGTGCAGAAATATGTGACACATTACTTTGAGGTTAAATGCTTCAGTTCAACCCTTAGTTCATTCCTTGAACAAATCATGAATGAGAGCTTTCAGAAGGTTTGCTGAAGTTCTATTCACCTGATTTTTTTTTTCCTTTTCTAAGATTCAGCAAGTTTCCAGAGAGGACTACAGAATGTAACAGTGCTGGCTCTTCAGGGGAAATATTTCTCCTGTGAAACCTGTAACATACTGTTTCCACTTCCCTAGTAAACATCTGATTGTACCTAAATAATGATTATCCTTTTCTGGGGAAGGCACTGTAAAGGCTCAGGCAATTTGTGATATCCACTGAGCAGCTCTTCAGCCTATCAAAACTAGTTTTTCAGGATATGTTACTTTGCCCATATAATACAACCCATATGTGCTTGTGTATTCAATCAAATCTTTATGAATCTTAGTTGTACAGAGATGTTTTTGATGGCAATCATTTCACTGTCTTTGCTAGCAAAGTTTTGTTGCTGTGGGATATATGCAGTTCAGGTAAAATGATTTGCAGATGCTTAAGCCCTGTGATTTTTCCCATTTTCCTATATTATGGAATTACAGAATCATTTAGGTTGAAAAGACCTCTAAGATCCTTGAGTCCAACTGTTATCCTACTAAACCATGTGCCTAAGTACCACATCTATTTGCTCTTTAAATGCCTTCAGGGACGTGGACTCTATCACTTCCCTGGGCAGCCTGCTTCATTGCTTGGCAACACCTTCTGTGAAGAACTTTCTCCTAATATCCAATCTAAACCTCCCCTGGTGCAACTTGAGGCTGTTTCCAGTTGTTCTGTTGTTTTTACATGGCAGAAGAGACCAACTCCCACCTTGCTCCAGCCTTCTTTCAGGCAGTTGTAGAGAGCAATCAGGTCCTCCTCAGCCTCCTTTTCTCTAGACTGAACAGTCCCAGCTCCCTCAGCCACTCCTCATATGATTTGTACTCTAGAACCTTCACCAATCTAATTGCCCTTTTTTGGGACATGCTTCAGTGTCTGAAAGTATTTCCTGTAGTGAGGAGCCCAAAACTGACCACAGGATTTGAGTTCAACAGTGCTGAGTACGGGCGAATGATC
The DNA here is from genome assembly GCA_013400955.1 of Drymodes brunneopygia. Taxonomy (NCBI): domain Eukaryota; kingdom Metazoa; phylum Chordata; class Aves; order Passeriformes; family Petroicidae; genus Drymodes; species Drymodes brunneopygia. Next base: position 526,302 of record VZTZ01038371.1, on the reverse strand, counting down.
ACTGCCCTGGTCCTGCAGGCAATGCTTTTTCTGGTAAAAGCCAGTATGCAATGGGTTGTCTTGGCCACCTGGGCACACCACTGGCTCACGTTCAGCCAACTGTTGCCCAACACCTCCAAAGAGAGAGAGTCTATAAAGGCTTTAGTGAAACTGAAATGCACATTTATAGTGGAGTCTGATTTTTGATTTAAAGCCAACTTCTAAACCTATAATGCTTGCTTAAGCTTTATACATGCTTATAAGGATAAGGAAAAGGCAGTTTGCTCTTGTGAAGTCTTAGAAGAAGATATTAAAACCGACTTTGATAGTGTTACAAATTCTAAAACCATGACTAAGGACACAGAGGATGGTATTAGCTGTGCCATGTCATTGCTTAGATGAGCTAAAATAAACTGTTGTATTGTGTGACCTATAAGTGGTATTAGACATTTTATTATCTCCTTGCTATCAGCTTGAGTTCTCGACCTTTATTGAAGATTGTTTACAGATGTTATTGAGTGCCACTGGGTTTATTTGTAAAGCACTGACAGGATGACATGAATGTCCCTAAACACAAAAGAAAGGAATGAGATAAATGTTAAAATCATCATCGAAATGCAAGAGGAAGTAAGATAAATGTAAAACAAAATTGTACATTCTTCCTTGCCAAGAATCTTTCTATATGCCAGCACGTTTGCTATTACTTTTACAGCTTCTATCAGAGTAAATTGGAAAGGAAAAACAAGAAGAGTAATTCCAGTGCATAAAATGCTTCTTAAAAGTCACATTAGGCACTGCCTCTGAATATGATCCTTGCTTTCGTGATGTGTTTAGTGCTTTGATGTATGTTAAGGTTATAAGGATGCTAAATGGGGATGGAACATTTTTGGTCATGGCCATCATTGCTCTTGATGAAACACTGTAGGTAAGACTTAATTGTGGTGCAGCCAGTATTTGTGATTTCCTTGCATTTATAGCTCCTTTGTCTTCATGGCTTCTTCTTTTCCACCAATCTGCTCTTAATATGAGTGTGGTAACTTCCCATGAGCTTCTTCAGTCCCCTGAAACATTTTTAATCACAGACTTTTAAAAGTATGTGTATATCAGAAATAACCTTAGTAAGCAGGAAAGGTCAGAAGCACTGATATCTGTTTCATCTTTTTAATAATCATTGAAAATTCATGCACCTTGAAAGAAGTATGGTCACTGTGTAGTTTGGGATCAGCAATGTCTATTTTGATCAGGCAAATTGAAATTAAGACTGTTCATGGCCTGAAAGAATTTGGGATTTACCCATTTGGCAATAACTTGCATTAGATCAATTTTTAATACCATGCCTTGGTCAATATTAGTAAATATGGATTTTGCAACACATTTTTGTTAGGAGAGCTGGGTTTGAAAGTTTTTCTTATCCATTTGAAAAAGATCCAGCTAAAAACTACATGGAATTAACCATGTTTCACCTCAGATAAATTACTGACTCTAACTAGAGTGATACAATAATAGCTTTTATTAAATATGAATTCTCTTACAATTATTTTTAGCAACAAATTTTAGACTGTATTTAAACTGAAAGGTTGGCTGTTTTTTGGAGGTTTGTTCATCCATAACAGCTTCCTTGAAATTTCATTTACTACTCAGTCGTTGACTTCCTGCAAACCATGACAAATTAAGATACTTACGTGACTCGGTGAAGACTCTTTTAGTCTGCTTTCTGCACAGCTGCTATGAAAATACTTTCTTAATCAAAAGATTTCTATGCCCTTGGGTACAATATGTTATGAGTTGTGTTTCATTACTAATTCACGCAGTTTCTTGTGCTGGAACATCTGCTCCATATTTGGAGAGGTGTAGAAAAATTCACTATCTACTAATTGGATAATAAAGCTTCTGAGCTTGAGATAATTGCTTGTGCTAAAATCTAAATTTCTTTTGCTGCAGGCCAAATCCTCATTCAAATCCTTGACCCATCTTTCGGGTGAATTAAATCACTTTGATTTTTACCAGTACTGTATTGCATATTAGTAACTCTTGATTTTGTTTTAAAAATTTAATAATAGCTGATGATTTGTGTTACTCTATTTATTGCTATTGTTTGCTACCAAAACATAAATCTAACTTCACTTAGACTTGTTACAAATAGCCAGTACTTGTACACTCTCTGTGTGCAGAGTACTTCTGTTCTTTAGCAATTTTTCCCCATGAATTTTAAACAGATAGATGCCAATTCTCCCAAATTATATTTATTGTTCATTAAAATTTGAGTACATTTTCAGAACGAAGAATATAAGATTAGGCTTTTTTAGCAAGCTACACGAGTCAAAAATTATTTTATTGATCTTATGGCAGCTGAAATGCTTTTGGAATTACAAATTATTTAGAATCAATGATAAAATTAGTGGTAATTCATGGATTTCCTAGGTATTTTCAGAAATACCAAACAGCCTAAATGTGTCTGAAGATTATCATAAAACCCTGTAGAGGAAATTCAGTTCAACAGATTGATCTTGGAGGAGGATTTGTTACTTTTTCACTAAGTGGTCTGAGCTAGCAGTGACTATTGTAGTAATACAAAGTTTGCAGTATCAAAGTTTGTTTTAAATAGACTGCGGTGTTGTTTCCTACAGGGTTTCTGAATAGGCTTCTGAGCAAAGGAGAAAGTGAGAGCAGAGAAATCCTGTGGGGAAGAATAAATGCTCATTAGAAAAAAATAGGATTGGTTAGAAAAGGACTCCTTTGTAATCCACAGCAATATTATAAAAATTACTTTGTTCACTGGAATATTGAGTTGTTCTGAGAGTTTTTGTCTCCATTTCTTCCTTGGGGTGTCTAACAGATGTTTCTGATTTCATCAGGATTGTCCATCCTTATATACTGCAAGACTTTCTTTGGCTGATGGTAACTCACTGACCCTCTCACTGATTTCCCTGCTTTGTTTACCAAGGCTGATAATTATTGTAGGAACAGATGCCAGCTCAATAATATTTAGTCACTAAGGTGTCCTCCCTCATTGTTTTTCTTCCCTGGGGGCAACTGTTCTAAAAACTATCTCTATTCTCACCTAGGGTTTAAGGGTATGAAAATTCATTCAGATCACAGTTACCTTTCCTGCTATCTTCCTTGATTAAAAGAATGATGAGCTGAACTGAAGTTTACAGGAGCAGTTGGCAATTGTGACTGGCAGTCTGCCTTGAAGCCAGCTTGATAGCCCACTTGCAAGAGGTAAGCAGGAAAATGGAGTGAGAGTTTTAATTACATGTACACGTCAATATCAAGTTCTAAATATTAGTAAGTGTCGTTGCTTACCTTATTGCAAGGAACAAGCTGCCAGAACTACTCACTTCTTTTTTCATCTCTCAGTGGGAGGCTTTTAAACCAAGGCCAGGAGCTCTGGTGTGTAGAGGATATCCCCAGTTGGATGGTTATTACTGTCACAGCCTCCAGAGAACATAGCTGTAGACTACATTAGTTTTTGCCTCAAGAAATTTATGCAGAAGTGTTGAAGTTACCTTAGAGAAGCTCATTGTTAATTAAAATCTCAAAGGATAGGGAAAAGTTTAGGCTTCTCAAGGTCTGCAGTGTCACTTTTTGAGTAAACCAAAAATGCTGTCCTTCAGCCATTGTTCAGGGTCACACATTCTTCTCAGCTAAACTTTGCAGAGACCCATGGTACACAGCATAGCTAATTGCAGTATCTTACGAGGGGGACATAGGCTGATATTTTATGAGCTAGTATGTTTACATTTGAATGGAAAAAAATAATTTGAAAATGCAGAACTTTAACCCCACATTCTCTGGTGTGTTGCAGATCTCCTGAAGTATTAGTGTCAGTAGCAGCAGTATTGATTCTGGGTTTAGATAACTGTTGTAATGAAGTGTAGTAGATCCCAAAAATAATGCATTGGACAGCGAAGAAGAAACTGTTCTAACTCTCTCTGAAATGACAAAGTCCCAGACAGTTTTAGTCGTCCAGATCATTGCAGTGGGGTTGGACTTGAAGACCTTTAAAGGTTCCTTTCAACCCAAACTATTCTGAGATCCTAAGAAGAAAGTGTTGGAAGATGAATGGGAATATTATCGTTGTTGATCTGTAGTCTGCATGTCTGAGACTGATTATTTTTTCTATAGTAATTTTAGTATTTTGGTAGCATTTCCTAGGAGTTCCTTAGGGTGAGAAAAATGGGTGCTTGTGAAAAAATATCTGAAAGTCTACTTTAGGGCAAAACATTAAACCTATGCCTACTGAGAAGGAACTCACTGCTGCTCTTTTAATAAGCTATGCAAATAATAATAAGCTGTTGCTTAAAAATCTGTGTGGACCATCCTTGGAAATGGAAGGGACTATGATAATAGTTGATTACATATATTTTAGATGTTTAAAGTTAGTGAAACCTGTACGAAACTATTAATGAAAGAAAATTATGCTCTATATTGCTATTTACTAAGACAACCTTAACTCAAGGGGGAAGTGGGAAGTTAAGTAGGAAGCTACAAAGATCCACCTTGCCTATTTTGCATCAGACTTTTTAAAGATTTTTATTCTCCTGACAGCATTTGGAAAAACCCCAAAATTTCTGTTGTCAGAAGTAATGCATGACAGAAGAATTGTGTGTCAGACCCCAGTGGCCATGGCAGTTGAGTCATACTTGATTTTAGCTGACCTGTGCTCCCTGTAAACAAAGGCATGAAATGAAAACTCCAATCCAGTGGGGTTGAAAGAACAAGACTGCTTCCTCCAGGCTTGACTTGGAGCTTCTGTGAGTCCTGTTCCATATGAACAAGTTTGGCTCCCTAGGTTTGGATTTGTAAGACGTAGCAAAAGCTTCTCTGGAAACATATATATTAATTTTTTTTTTCTTATTGTTATAGTACTGAAGAACATGAACATGAGGCTGCTTGATTAGCTCTTTATGATAATAAAATTGGTTTATTGTCAGCAAAATTAACTTGTGCCTGTATGATTTTGCCATTGTGGAGAACCTTCATATTCCTTATTTTCTTTGAGTACAGTTCTCAGTCTTTCTGTAATCTACCTTTACCCTGCTGTTATAATATATTTCTCAGGTTGAGCTCTCTCACACATTTGTCTTTTTATGCACAGCTTTATTAGCATCTCTGATTCTTTTTAAAGATCTCTAAAGATATGGCAATGTTGTCCTAATATCCTTTCCCAGGAAAAATATCTTTAGATTTTAAATCTCTTTAGGCATTAAACTTGTACATCCTCAGAAAAGTCTCTTGAGTTATTTTAGGCCACAAAGTGACCATGAAGGAAATATTTTTTCCTGTTACAATGGAATATATAATAATGCGCTGTTTGTATTTCTAGCAGTGCAAGCCAGAAACCACGAATTACATTCAAAAAACAAAAAAAGATGCATTCGTCTTCTCCTCAGAGGCATCCCTCCTGATAGGTGGTGAAAAATGTTTCATTATTTGATCTGCCTCTCTACACCTCTACTTAAAGGAAAGGATTTGTGTTTTCCTTCTATTAGTGTACTTCACAAATGTTGTTTTATGAAATCTCAAGAAATTACCATAACTCCTCTAGGACATTCTTAGCAGGAAGCTATTCTATAGGAAAAGAGGAACCAACGCAGTAATGCTCCTTGTAAGATACATTAAAGGATCAGTTTGTGGGTCAGCAGATGAGTTGATCAAGTAACTTCCTGTTTTAGGTAATAAAGCGGGGTTCAGGAAATAACTTGAAAGTTAAGAGCATACTGGGGTGACAAAGGTGTGTGTTTCTAGTTTAAAGCAGTGGATGAAGGAAAAAACTATCATTGATATGAAACAGGTATTTTACTTTCAGCATTAAACAGGAAATGATAATATATGAAGAGCCATGAGTGTAAAAAAAAAAAAAAGACAAGAAAAAGGAAAAAACTAGCATTGAATCTGATAGCAGAAAGAGAAAGGGATGAAAAAAAAAGGTAGAAAATGTGTCTCTAATGATCAGAAACCAGACTCACATCTGGGTTTTATCATTTTAAGAGGTAAAAGGAAGGCTAGTGGAGGAAGCATTGATGCACTAATCAAGACTAGGGCTGACTATATAATTCCTTAAACAAATGGTTTAGTTGCCAAAAGATATTATTTCAGGCTCACTAAATATGTTTATGAATTTGTGTAGAATTTACCATATACCTCTGGCTGAAAAACAATGAACTGTTCTTTCTTGAGATTTTAAAAAAAGCTGTCAAAGCCATAAGGGGGGAATATATAATCAGGACAAGAAAACTTTCCCCCACCCTCTACATTTAGTTACCTGATTGGAAAAAAAAAAAAAAGTTGGAATGTTTGGATTTTGAATTGGATTAGGTATTTAATATAACCTGAAACCATTTTATATTAACTCATAATTTCATCCAAAAAAATGGCCTGCAGTACACTGACTTAGAGCAAAAATTTTTTCTCCTGTTTTTTTCAGCTCAGTTAACAGTGATAGAGGACTTCAAAGAGAAGATTCTTTTCTATAAGACTGAAAACTATGTCTTACAGAGAAAATTCTTAATATTTAAATTGTTTGATATTCCTTGTTTGGGAAGATTGTAATGGAAATTAATGCTCAAGCTGGTGACTAGTTTTCAGTCCTAAATTAGAAAAGTAATCCCAACATTGTCCAGAAGTTCATGAGAGCAAAAAGGTCATTCCCATCTCTCTGAAAATACGTTTATTACCTTCCCAGATCAGGACCTTAAATTCTTATTCTTTTCCTGGAGCAATGCTAGAATGCATTTGAGTTTGATATATCCCATGTCCCAGTGAAGCAGTGCTTGTGTTTGGTTTTTGTAAATGCATACATACGCTTTTTCTTCTGTCTACCACGTAATGAGTATATTACATTGTAAGTCATTTATAAATGAGTCTTCAAATACTGGTTTTCTTGCTAACAGGTTGTTACTAAGTTGAAACAGATTCAGAGTAAATTAAAACAGTGAATTTAATTTCTGTTTGATGTCTCAAGCATAAATTTCAGATGTGTTATTAAAAATTAAGGTTATTATTTATGGTTATAAAATAATTAGTTAAGGTAATTAATATAATTATTTAAGACTATTAAAAATTAGGATACAAGAGTAGAAAAATGTATTATGGGATATCAGCCAATAATATCAGTGAAACTGCACAAGGTCATGAATTGGATATCTCCACCTTACTCTAGAGTCTGCACAGCCTTTTTCTGCACAGAACTTTGTCTTTCAGGAAGAGTTTTATGTCATGTAGTGCACAGTTGGGTATAGGCATACAAGTCAAATTTTGAACATTCCAAATTGTTTTCAACTGAATTCTAACCAGGAAAACACTTACATTGCTCAGTCTTTAGGCTGAATTTGATGGATATCAGAAAGAATAAAAACAAATACTCTTACCTTCTTATGTAATGGTAGGAGCTTTATGTGTGAAAATGACCAGAATGTAAGCATTAGAATATAAATGTTGTGGTTTGAAAAGCAAATTAGTAAGACGCTCAAAGTCAGAACTACAATTTAATAGGAAAATTAAAATACATGCAATTGGTACAAAAATGCTGATAGAGTCAGGGTACAACCTGACACCCTGTTGGTCAGGGTGTTGGTAGCAGTCCAGGGACAGATGTGGCTCTGTTGAAGCAGTTCTCTGAAGGTCCGGTGAAGAAGCTGCCCTGTGCTGCTTCAGGGTCTAAATCATATTCAGAATGGGGATGCTTGGTTCCCCCCCCCCAGGCGGGGCATCTCACAATGGGAATGGTGCAATCCATCAGTGGAGCTTAATGGCCCATTAACAGAGAGGACTTCGTGAGACCCTCCCTGCTAATGGCCCATCAACAGGGAAGATTCCAGGCACTTCACTTGGCCCTGCTCCACCGGCTGGCCCATTGGAAGTCCTGCCCTAGGGTCATCAAGGATGGCCAAGGAACACTGCCTCACCTGGCCCCAAACAGCCCATGGAGATGGTGATAGAATACACACTATTGTAACCTAAGACAATAAACTTAATTGATATCTACATATATTAATATATTGGAAAATGCACATATGAATTCATTTTCATATATTTGATATACTAATACATATTCATATAAATGAATATATTAATTCATATTCACGTTCACATAGGAATGTATGTATTTCACACGGTTGAATTCTACGCCAGTTCTGTTTAATACTTTTATCAACAATCTCGATGAAAGAGTTTAAAGCACCATTAGCAATTTGCTGATGACACTAGATCATGAGGTTTATTTACTCTCTCAACGTACAAAATGCCTTGCAGAGGAATATGGTTAGACTGGAGCACAGGACAGTGATTAACAGGATGAAATTTATTATGTCGGAATGCTGGATTCCATACCTGGGACAGAGTTATGTGGGGCTAGAAATTATGAAGATGAGTGGCTGAAGAGCAGCCCTGCAGGAAAGGGTCTGGGGGTGCTGGTCAGCAGTGAGCCCTGTCAGCCCAGCAGGCAAACCCCATCCTGGGGTGCCTCAGACACAGCATCACCAGCCAGTCAGAGGTGACCATCCCACTGCATTCAGTGTTGGTGTGGCCTCACCATGGACATGAAGTGCAGTTCTACGACCCACCATTTAAGAAAGTTGTGAAGGTCCTTGAATACATCTAGAGGACAGCAACAAAGCTGGTGAAAGGCCTGGAAGGAGTGTCCCATGAAGCGCAGCTGAGGGCTTTGGGATTGTCTTGTTTGGAGTCAGAGGCTGAGGCGTAACCTCATTGGTCTCTACAGGTTCCTGTGGAAGGGAAGGTGCTGGTTCCTCCTCCTTTGGATTGAGGGAAAGGACACACAGGAATGGTACAAAGCTGTGCAAGGGGTGGTTCAGAATGGACATGAGGAAGGATTCCTTTACTAATAGAGTGGTCAAACACTGGAACAGGTTTTCTGGAAAGGTGGTCAATGCCCCAAGCTGTTACAGTCCTGTCCTAATCTGTTTGTGCTGGTTTTAATGCCTTTTTATTATTTTTTTGAAACGAAATCGTAAGTCCAGAAGCACAGTGTTCCACAGCACATATCTCTACAAGTTAGACCTTCAGCATTGAAATGAGTGGTTGTCACGATTTAAGTTTCTTGGCTGAGTGATCTGTTAGATGTCAAGTTGTATGTCACTTTATCAAATTCCTCAGCAGAGAAATAAATCAGCAAGGTTTTTATAGCATTTGCAATGATTGAACTTGAGTGGCTTTCAGCCAAAGAAAATAGCAAGCAGATTGTAGAAGTATTAGCAAAACTTGAAATATTTTGATTGGACTGTTTGTAATGCAGTACCATTGGGATCTCAACAATCTACAACACAGAAAACGTGTTGGATTTACTTTGGATGTAGTTGGATCAACTAAATAAATGTTTTCTCAGTATACAAACTTTAACCATTCTATATATATTGTGAAATTACACAAACTCCCATTTGTTTCACTATGGATTTTATAGAAGACTATATGAAAGATGCATATAATATAATGAGAATATGTTCCTCCAAGTCTAGAGCCCTGAGGAAGATGACTGATCTGAAGTACTCTGCTTGATGATGGAATTCAAAGTTTTTTGTGATCATGAGAATCCATTGGTTTGTTTTATAAAACACTTTAAGTTTAATATATTTGGAAAGATGAATCATGCCAGCAGTGTGAATAAATATATTTTCATTTTGTCAGCTCTTTGGAAATATGCTTGTTATAGTGCATTGATTTTATTTCAGTCCTTCTTGAGTATTGACTATAATGTCTTTGTGAGTATAATCTATGTAATACTTTTGCACTACAGTTTGTGCCATCTTCATCATGCAATTTACCAGTGACTTGATTGAAAAATGATTCAAAGTTGAGTCACAGACATGCACATATATAATTACTTGCAATTCTCTTTCTTAAGAAGTTTTTGTTAATCATTCTACTTAAAAAGGAATTAGAATAAAAGTTCCTATTGTCCTTTTCTCCCAAGCTAGGAGCCAATGAAAAATACTGACAAAACTGTATGTAAGTTAGTTTTCAAAGAATCTGACGCAAATCTTCTGAGCCACTTAAAAATCAATATTTTTTTTTTGTTGCAGCATGAGAAAAAGCTAATTAAAATAAAAGTGTGTGATTCTATCATAGCTCCACATTGAGGAAGGATAAAACATACAATGATGCTATGTTTTTCTTCTCTTGTTCCATAGATCACGCTTCCAATCAAGGCAGAAGGGCTTTCAGTTAAAGCTGAAAGTTAAGAAATTGAGAGCAACCTGCCTTACATCTTTTGATAGAGGGAGAGGAGATGGTCTCTCATTCTTCTAGCTGTAATGTGAATTTATTCCTGTACTTCCTTTGCTCTTAGTACAGGTGTCAAGTAAGAAATGTTATATTTCAGGTCAAATAACTATTCTGATCTGAAACACTTTTTTCTGGCTGAAATGAAAGTTGGAAGGACTTTTGTTTTAGACTGATGTGAACTGAAGCTTTTTTATTTTTATCAGAAAACTTAAAATGCCCCATGTATTCTGGTCAAGTCTTTATATACCAACAAACACAATTAAGGGTGTTTTTTTTTCCCTATTTACTTAAACTCTTGGACTAAGATAGTATTATCACATTACTGAATAAATATGTAGCAGTCCACTTGATTCTAAATGGCCAGTCCTTCCTCTCTTGTTCTGGTATTTCTTTTTCCTGGAGTGCCATATTGAATGAGTCTTCTCCCTTGAACTTCACTTTTTAATTTTCTTTTCTCATGTCATTAGTTTTGTGCTTGACTTCCTCCTTTTTTTATGCCTCAGTTTTCTGTCATAAGATAGAAAAGAAAACCGAAAAGGCTTTGATTGGAGAAATCACACAAAGCTATCCAGCCATGATATTTCTTGGTCTGAGTTCAAATGCCTTGTTGCAAAATTATAGTTAATGTTTCTGAAACGTTTGCTCCAAATAGGTTTTGCAAATAAAGGGGATACAATGAGTCTTACTTTTTTGTTGTTCCACCACCACCCCCCCTTCCCTAAATAAATTCTTATTTGTTTCTAAAGAAGAAATACTGATGTGTTCTAGATAACTTTTCTGTGTAAGACCTTTGAAGATACTCTTAGTAAAATTCCTACTAATACATCACCTATTATAACTTCTTGGACTAGAACAGGAGAAAGCTGACAATGCTGGAAATCTTGTGAACTTGCAAGTCTATTTGCTAGAGGTACTCTTTTATTTTCAGTGTAATAAAGCGTAGCTGAACAGTGTGATTAAAATTCTAAAAGTAAATTTAAAAAAATCTCCAAAGTGGTTATAATAAAAATAATTATGATCATTTAAATGCAGATTAATGAATTTGAGAGATACACATAGGTGTGAATCTGTGTCTTTCCCTGACAACACTGTCAGTGATCAGCTGATACAGTTTCTATTGAAAATAAATTCTAAGGACTGTGTAACAGACGGAAATACAAAGTTCAACTTGTCATCTAAATGCACTTTTGAAAAATAGTTCTTTAGGTTCTAACGTTTCATTTATAATCAGAATTAATGTCTTTGTTGACAAAGTACTCTTAACAATTGGGGGGAAAAAGGGAAAATAAGAAAGAGGCAGCAGTTAAGAGCAGTGTATTCTATACAGGCTAATAGTTTCTTGCAGCAGGGTCTCTAATACCAGGCTTCATTATCACTACTTGATCATACAGTGCTTGTTGGCCTCTGCCAGGTGCTCTGGCAATGTTCGTGTCAGGATGAATGACTGAATATTAAAAGCATTTTCGTCTCTCATCTCTCAGACACAAAAAGTTTTAAACTATTATTTCTTTTTTTAGTAAGAGAGATACTCTGTGTATTTATGAAGTATGTGTCTATATTTAGTGTGTGTGTGTATCTACCGACTTATATACATATATGTACAAATGAGAGCCATACCTTATTTACAAGAGCTAGAAAAGTCTTGCCCAGTTTTTATGTGTTTTTACAATAGAAATCCATGCAATTAATTTGCTGTTCTCCTAATGTCTTTATCTTATAGAGATTAAGATAGTGTTTGTCGCTTTCCTGCACTGTCAGAAAATCTCATTTTAAATCCCCGTGTTTCTTTCCTGAATGCCTGTTTTTCACACCAATTAGTCAAGTGAATGTTGTTGTGAGAAAATATTTTAATTTATTCCAGTGAGATAGAGGAAAAAGGCAAAAAATTTGTGATCTCTGCATATGAACTGGAGCTGAGACTTATACCTGCATGCTGATTGGAAGGTCTGATCTCGTCTTTATCCTCTTGAAAATCAAAGACCATTTATTTGCCTCAAAGTTAAAAAAAGATTGACCTCATAAGACTAACTGCTTTCCTTGTGGGACTTGATCTGTGGGCTGATCCACAGGAAAACAATGAAAAACCAGTCCTCAGGCCACTGAAGACAGAGCAAATCTCCCTCCGGGCTGCTGAAATCTGAATTTTACAAGAGAAATGATGGCAGAAAGAGGCTAAATCAAGTCCAAAATATTTCAAACATTAAATCATGTACTTGTATCCCAGATGATTTTCCTTTTCTGAGTGTCCTTGTTCTTTCTTGTCTGTGTTTTGAGATAATCATTTCATAATGATTCAGGACACAAAGAAATGCCAAAGCTTGGTCATAACTTTCCTTGATTTCTTGCTTTCTGGATCGCTGCGAAATGTAACTGATACTCATGAAAGAAAGTGTGGAAAAATTTCTTCCATCCATTAGATTTTATTTTCCTACACTGGGGGAATGTGTCTGGGTTTGTTTGTGTAAGGGTTTTTTAGGGTAAGTAGTCTGAGTTTTTTTCTCTTCCTGCTCCTTTGGCACTGGCAAAGCAGCCAGCTGCTTTAAGCTACTTAGTGTTGGACATTGTGCTAACTGCAGCTTTGGATGGGGAGATTCTTCCTGCACAGACAGATCACCTTGTGCACTTGGATTTGTTCCTCACCTTTTCTCTGCAGCCCAGGGACCTGGTGGACAGATTATGTTCTTCTGCCAATTTTCTTCCATTTGTGGGGGTCCTTTCAAGGCCTTGTTCAGTTTAATACCCTGGTAAGTCAGAAACAAAAGTGAACTGACAGGTGGCATTTCCTGGAGGATATCAGAATGAATCTTGTAGTGTAAGTAGATAACTCTTCTGTCCTTTGGCCATTAGCCAGGGAAAGCACTGTGCTCACAAGTGTGGAACAGATACTTGCCTAAACTCTGTGTTAACTCCAGGTTAACCTTGTTGGACTCAGTGATTTAGAGGTCTTCTCCAACATAAGCAATGCTATGATTCCATGATTATTAGCATTGTGTTAGCACATGGAATGGAGAGGGATGGATGTTGATGGCAACCTGTGGTGTAGTGTGATATGCCAAGTACACTGCCAAGTACATTTTGGATTGCAAAAGAAGGGTGAGCTGTATGGGATGAATTGCTGTGGGACAGCTTCCATTGATGAAGGGATTTTTCCCTGTGTGCAAGTCAAATGAATCACATGAACATCTGACACATGGTGTTGGGGTAGAGGCTTAATGCACTGACGCATTGGCAGAATGAAGACGATCCATATGGAGATTAATAATGATTATTCTTACATCTGAAGCTTTGTCTTACTTTCTGTGTTTGCTATCTCCCTATGCATCTGCCTGATTTAAAGAAAATCCTTCTCATTTTCTTTTGATAACTACTGCATTAAAGACTGCTCGTCCTAGCTCGTGTTGTTTAACAAATTCAGTGTGCATGTACCTTCTGCTGTGAAGGTGTTTTACTGATGCTTCATTGAAAAAATTTGGGCTTTCAAGTTGAATAACATTTCCACTATCTGGTGTTACTAGACCATGTGACAGTAACACAAAAATGAGGACTTGAATAGTGAGTGCAATAGCCGTATTTTTCTTTTTCTTCTTGTAGTATTGTTTCATCCTTTACAAAGTTTAGCCATTATAAAGTAACTGTCTTTTCCAAATCGTTTTCCCACTGAGATGTTCTGTCTTGCTGGATGTTTTTTGCTTACATGAGCTTGTTTTATAAGCATGGATAGACAAAATAGAATCTATCATAAATTATAGCAGTTACCAGTGAGAATAAATCAAAACTTGAAAAATATTCAGTGTGCTCCTGGGAACAATTAGGATGTGATTCACTGTTGAAACCTGTGGAAAACAAAGTATCATGACTGCACTGGTAACTAAGTCTTTTTTAGTACAAGTTTGAAACAGAAATATTCTATTTAACATTTCTGTCCTCTTTTACATTTTATAGAGGGACAAATAATTTCCTCTTAAAAAGAAAGTCAACTGACTCACTGGAAATGGATGTCATATGTTAAAACCCAAATTATTCATCTACTGAGGACTACCTTGTTTTTATTGTGTCCAGGCAACACATTTTTAACTTGCTGTCTGCCCTCCTGTTCTCGGCCGTTGTTCCCATTTGAATAGACAGTCTTATAGTCTTAAAGTCTTAATACATTTTCTAACCCCTAAAGGCAGAAGATCAGATCTAGGCTGGTACTTATTAATCTACCTCTCTTGGAATCAGTGGAATTAAAACAGTTGATAATTATGCAGGGTTTGGCATAAAGGATGTGACACATGCAGTGCTGAGGTTGCAAGATAAAATGTTCTCAGGACTAGGGTATGACTGAACTCAAAGGCTTTGACGCTACTGGAATGATATGGGAATTCTTGCTCTAAAAGGGATGTGCTGAAGTATAGTCCTGAATATGAAACCTTTTATTGCATTGTGAGGGTTTGTTTTTTTTTTTTGTTGTTGTTTTTGTGGTTTTTTTTTTTTAGTTAGAGATGAGGAAAACATCACTAGCTGCAATTTAGAATGATGCATATGCATGTTCTTAGTGCTGGAGCAGGCATTCTCGGGAAATTTTTGAAATTATATGAAATGAATTGAAGTGATATTCTACTGACATATAAAAACAGGAAAAAAACAGAGTAGGAAAGAGACATGAGATTTTTCTTTCACGTTATTAATTAGCATTCATACTGGTACTTTGTGATTCATAATTTTGCCATTGTGTCTACCTCAGTCAGGGCTTGTACTGAATTATCCATAGATATTAATTTATTTGAGGTGTGTTTTTAATAAAGTTCCGTGATTCCATTTGTTTTTGTATAAACTAAAGTAAAACTAAACAAGTATTCCAGTCTTAAAAAATATTAATACTTTAGAACAATTACTGTTTTCTAGAAGGTTAATTTCCTATTTTGCTGATACTGCTTCAGAGAAACTTTAACAATTAGGAGTGTCAAAATGATTGTAGATGCCCAATTTAAACATAAAATGTCAAAAGAGTGCTTCTTTCTATAGGGGTCCCAGTGTTTTCCTGGCTCATATGGCTAAATTTACTTTAGATGTTGTCATAGTAAATACTATATGTAAATCTTTATATTTGCTATGATCTTATGATGGACTGGTGGTGTGAATATATGTGTGGTGTGAAAGTCAACACTTTGTTTATAGTCTGCATGGTATGATGTATTTATCAAACCATGTTTGGGGTATATACATGTGTCCTAATGTTTACACACATGTACACGTTCCATATTTTCTGTACTTATTTATTACTGGAAAACATGAAACTTTTTTCCTCTAACATGTAATAAGGATTACTGTGATTATATTTCCAAGTCAAAAAAACCACCTATGTGCACTGGTTACTTTGACAATCTCTTAAAAACACCTATATAGTTTTAAAAGAGGATAAAACACAAAAAAAAAAAGTAGGATATGATTGAAATTTTAACAAAAATGTCATGCTCTGTGTAAGGAATTGTTTGCATTATAATGATATGTCAAAATTTTACATAGTTGTTGTGGAGGATGCATGAGAGATTGATAAGCATAATGTGGAGTTTTGCTTGCAAGAAGTCAGGCAGGGTCATGAGGAAAAGGTCATGAGCAGGTGCTTTGGTGAAGATGAGTGGGCACCACAGCAGCCCAGTGCCGTGGGGTGTAGTACAGTTTGTAGGAGAAGGGAAACAAAAAATACAACTGGTCCCATCCCAAATATCTACCTGCTCTTTAACTGAACTCAGCTTTTTGTCCAAATCTTGGAAAGAATTGACAATGACAGTTTCTCATTTGTTTACTGACAAAAGAGCCATGAAAGATATCAAAGTATTTGGTCTGAAAGGCATGACTGATCCATATTTAAGCAAAGGGCAGACTTGCTCTGGAAGTTAGTGTATTTTTGCTTTGAGTTGAGAGTCAGGCACCTTCAGAATGCTTTTCAGCCTTTAGAAACACTAGAGTAATTTCCAAAAGGTGCGTAGCAGTGGGTGGAGTTGAATGAATGACCCAATAAACTAGGATAGCTCGAATTAATCAAACTGATTTGCTGTTTGTCAAAATTGCTATTGTGTAACAGTGTGATTACAGATCCAGGGAAAATAATTTCCTCTATAGCTGCGGAGGTCACTGTTAGGCTTTCTTTTAAGTCCTATCTCGTCTATAAACATACATCAGGTGAAAATACAAAATACATTAGGAAGACTTTCAGGAGAAATCCTTAAATATATTTTTGAAAGTGCACTCCTTGGATCCCTTTGGGAAGTGACAAAAAATGAGTTCTCACAGAATGTAAAGTCTGTAACTTCATCCATAGTGAGAAGAGATCTGAGCAATGATGTTAATGTGTTGCAAAAGTCTTGGCCATATCTTTAGCTTGGTTTTTGAGGTGTGTGCAGTGGCAAATCTGATAGCAGCTGTGGTAAATGACTGAACTTCTGCTTGTGGCTAGAGAATGACATTTAAGATGGGGTGGTTTCCTAGCAGAACTGGGTGTTCTGTTTGCCAGAATTGTGTTCTGAAGTCACATTACTCTTGATGTTCAGGAGCACTACATTTCCACCACAATTTAGAGTTAATTTATTTTCTTTCTTTTACGATTGAAAATACTTTAAATGAGATTATTTTCATTATGATCCACACCACATAAATGATCTTTTCTTATCAAATTGCTGCACAATTACTGTAACTGGACTGACTGGGAAGTGGAACACATGCTATTTGCTTTTTAAGGTATGTAACTGAAAGAAAACCCCAACCCCTCAGCTACCTGATAGAAGGGGGAAAAGAGCTGAACAAGTGAATTAGATATCTTTTTTTT
>VZTZ01038371.1:486346-509241 GCA_013400955.1 Drymodes brunneopygia | reverse complement strand
TTTTTTTTTTTTTTTAGAAAGAGTTTGAAATTTCTAATTTCTCATCATGGTGTGCTAAAACTCTGATACATCTTTAATATTTCTTTAAGCTAGTGTGTCTTTGGCTGCTTTATGGAGAATATCGCATGCTTTTTTTTTTTTTTTTGTCTGTACTTCGTCACTTGAAAAGTGATGTTAAAATCTTACTAAAATTTATGGCCCAGGTTTAGAAAATAAGGGGGTAGTGTACAAGGAAAATAGAATAAGAAGAAAACTACAGATGAGAAATTCTTGACAGTTTCTTGTTCAGAGAAGGCTTTAGACATGACATGATTATTTGGCAAGGTTGAGATAGTTTATTTAGCTTTGAAATATTCCAGCTACTGATATACAAAACTTAAAGTAAGGCTTTCTTGGAATAATTTCAGCTTTAATATCTCAGAATTGCAAATTATTTTGCATGCAGTTCTTTTGAGAGGAAAATTAATAATACAGATGCATTTCTAGTAAACAAGCCAGATCAGGAGTCACAATCAGCATAGTTAGAATATTCCATGACAAAAAGAAAAAAAGCTTACAGATATAGGGCAAATGTGCAGATTAAATTGCATTAAAAAAATGGTGTTTAAAGCTGCGTAGTGACAGGGCCTAATATCTCACTTATGAATGCTGACAGCTTCAGAATTTATGACAGTATAGTATTATAATGGTCATGTTGACAGTTGTATTATAAAGGCAAACCTAAGTATTTTCACTTAAAATATTGCAGTCCTTTTTAGTGTTGTTTTGTGGTGGTTGAAAAATGATATTTATTGTAACTAAAGTGATAGGTTTAATCATATACAAAATCAGTAGTTAATATATGCAGCAGTTTATGTCTTTGAAATGGTGTGAAATAATTTCCTTCAAAAATAGGATTGATTTACAATCTTCTTTGAAATATTTTTAAAAATTATATTGTTGAGGGCTTGCACAGCCTCAAATCATACAGTCCATTTGAGTAGTGAAAAGCAAAGGAGGTCCCCTTGTGCAATCATAAAAAGAAATGCATGGTGTCATTCCTTTAAAAAAAAAAGTGTTCAAAGCTGCTGATAATTTAAATCCTTAACAAGCCCATACTTGGAAACGAAGTAGAATATCTGTCACTTGGGAAAAAGAGGGAGATTTTTTTTGTCAGATGAACTGCATCTTAATGCAAAAAGAAAAATCATATGATGTATTTTCTCAGAAGAACTTCACAAATTTTCCTGTTTAAACTGCCTGCTTTCTTTAGGGCTCCTAGTGTAATTTACTTGATGTTTCTCTTTAATATTATGTTAGACATATTTCCTTATCTCTTTTATTCTTACACTTTCTATGGGGTAACAAAAAAAATTCAGTACTGTTGAAAGAAGAAGACAATTTGTTTTGCTCTTGTAAAGAATTAATTAGTCTTTTCAAATGGGCCACATAGTTTTAAAAATTTTTCTTCCAATGAAAATTTATTATAATTTAAGCATTAGGTAAACTAAAATATTTCAGCTGCAGAACTAAGTGTTCCATGAACTTCTCTGTTCTGCTGTCCACCACCTTCAATGAATGAGGAAGTGGTGCAAAACAGCCCATTAGGATGATGTTATTTATAGCACAGTAATTGTGAATCTATGTATAAATGCTCTTTTGCAAATAATTGAGTCATCCTTACAGCTGCAAGTAAGTACAACTGCCAATAGCCCACTCAAATTCAAGAAAGTCTTTTTCAAAATCTAGCCTCCTCTTTTTAAATAGTTTGTGCAAAGGCTGATAATTCAAACTGTAAAGGAGGCAGCTGACATTTATATACCAATAAATGATTTTAAAATAGTCACAGGTTAGAGACATAAATATCTTCATGCAACATAAATGATACTTGAGTATTTAATTGTAACCACAGTGGTAAAAATTAGGGATGGCTAAGTCTGACTTATACAATGAACCACAAGGAGCAATTTATAGTTGTATTTACTGTGCTTTTGATATACTTAGATGTACTTGCCATAGTCCTTGCCTAAACTCAGTGCTGTTACTTACAGAAAGTTGGAATACTACATTCTTAATGTTTAATGATATTTTTTACAACTGTATGAACTCTAATAAATGGGCCACTATTCCTTTCTAATTTGATTAATTTGATATTTGTCCTTATCTGCCCTGAACATCTGTACATAACCCACTAAAGAAGAAAAAAGTGAGTCTTTGTAAAATACATTACAATATTTACATTGTTTTGCACTGAATGTTTTACATTTTTAATTGAAATTTGTAATAATATGACATTATTTGTGTTTTAATAATTTTTATCTGAATCATAATTTGTGATCTTCAAGTCCTCCACACTATTTGTACTGGCCTAGATAAAGTAATTAATATACTAAATTCTGTCTACCCAATGAAACTATTGGTTAGTTGGTTTCTTGTTATTTCATGTGACAAACCGTTCTGGAAAGGAAGCTCAGGAGCTTATCTTGTATTTCTTTAAGTAAGTAGGTAATTTTTTCCTTGTATAAGTTGATAAATCTCAGCTTGCTTCCTATGCTTAAGTCATGAATATTCATTAAATATAAACATGTACCACACATACATAGATCCAATTTAATGTCAAAAAGCAGGGCTGCAGTGAGAAAAAGATACCAATTGGGCTAAAAGTTACAAAGTTTCTGTTGAAAGGAAAAATCGGAATAATCAGCAAATGCATGGAGTATTACTTTTTGAAAACGATAGTGTCCACCATGATCCAGCACAGCACAGTGTGAAAACATATTCACCTTATTACAAAGACATTGCACATCAAAAGGGGGATACAGAAGATAAAGAGTCTAAATCTGGTGCCCTATATGTCCTCAGATCCAGGGCTTTTATTGTCTCCTGAGACATTGCAGTAATGCTTGATCCATCAAGTGGGATCAGGAGGAAGGGAGTTTGGAGAGATTTAGGAGACAAGCACTTTTGCAATAAGTATCATGGGACAAATTAAGAGTTCTGCACCAAATACATTGCATCCTAGGCTTCTTCAAATAAAGAAAACACTGGTGCAATCCAGGCACAAGTTACATCAGAAATTATGACATAAATTACTGAAAGATATATTGAAATTTTGTCCTTCTATATTCCTGTACATTGGTTTGAGCCTAAATCATCTCTCCATCAGAGCTGTACGGTGAGAATCTATGTGCTGCTTGGAAACCTTTTTTTTCTTCCCTAAACATTCACTGTACTTATTTGCATGCTTACAGTGTAGACTTTGAGACTATTTGACTGCCTGGTTTCTGACTCTAAAGATTCTGAATTCTGATCTTTATTTCTGCCCCTACATGCATTCCTTATTATCTTTTTATTTAATATTGTAACCCTTTCATTTCCAAATACAAATATTAATGCCCCTTCCTTCAGCTGCTGCATGTCTTCCTCTATTTTAATCAAGAACCTGATTTCCTGGTCTTATTCCTGTTCCTGCTCTTCATCTTCATTATGGAGGTTTTTTAACAATCAAATATGCTTATTGTGTATCTGTTCTTGTCTGTTATTTGCCTATTTATTTGCATAAGTTCTACTCACCTTGGATGCCTCTATCCATTTTAGATTTACATCTGCATCTAATTGCAAAAGGTGCTTCATCTTGAAGTGTAATCTCAGAGTTACAGCATCTACTCTGATCCTCCTCCATCTTTTTCCTTAACACCATCTGGAGTTCTGAAAAAAGTTCACTACCAGGGAGATGTCTAAATTTAATAGCCTACTGGAGACAGGCAGGCTTGTTTATTAGAGTTTTTTTTCAAAGAATAGCAGTTGAACATTCAAACAGCTGTAAGCCATCAAGATGAACGTGTATCTCTGTTACTATTCTATACAGTCACAGTAAGTTTGGTTCTTCCCACACCTATGCTGTCATGTCCCACACAGACACATGTCCCTGTCTTGTTGATGCTTTTTCTCCAATTATAGCATGTAATTTGTCTCTTCTCACTTTAGTCGAGGCTGTGGGTCTCTTGGGAGTGAGCCTGTAAATAAAGACATGGGACAGTACAGCAATATAAATAGTAATTGCAATTAAAGTGAAGGTCCTGAAACAACTTCTTAGAGGGAGGAATCTGCTCCATAGCCAGTCTTCTGTACTTTTTCTTTCTGCCACATTACAGATTCAGTCCTGCAAGAGTTTGAGCTCTCTGCAGCCTATTGAACTCCTGACTGCACCTGGCAGAACTCTTCATCACAACAGAGGAGAGATGTGCTTGGTTATTATTTTTGCTTTCAGATAAACTTGCAGGGCCTGAAAATCATATTCTAGTAGACTTGGCATATTGCAAGTGGAACAATTTTGTGCAGGAGGTGCTAGAATATTTGTAGCAGTGATGCAGGAGAGAAGGAGAATAATGGTCACGTTTAAAAAAAAAATCCAAGGGAGTAATTTTAAGATGGCATATTGGCAGAGAAAATTGCAACATAGTGCAGAGTGATAGATTACAGTGCATCTTGCTAATACTTCAGTACTTAACCTGTACGAATCATTTTGAATTCAAAATGGAAATGAAAAGATAAAAATCTGAAGATAATTTCATCAGATACCTGAAAGGTCATTTGTGATGTTCTAATTAAACCAGCAAATGCTTTTTCTGGTATCAGTGGCAGCAAAAACACATTCCTGTTTGAGGAGTTTGACAGATTTCATCACAAGAAGTGACGAGATCTGAGCCAGAAAAGGGAAAGACATTCATTATTATTTAAGCAATAATAGTGAAGGCAATGTAGTGTAGCTAAAAGAAAGTACTTTAAATTACAATAAATTTGCAATGCTTACTTCATGTCATATTTTTGCCAACTTGGCAGAGAATATTAGACTCGTATTTGAAGGAAAAAATCATAAATATGGTTTGTTTCTTAAAATTTCTTTGGGATGGCATAGTTTTAATATCTAGTAATGTTGTTTTGACACAGTTGCACGATTTTTTTTTCTAAATAGGATTTGCATAATCATAGCATAAAAAGAAAATATAAAATTACACCTTTTATAAATTAGCACATCTGGTGAAGGAGATAAAAATACATGATGGCCTAGTGTTTCCATTAGTTTATCAAGTGCTAGAAAGCTTCTAGGGTTGCTGGCAAAATTTGTAGTTCGTGTTTACTGATCAAGTTCTAAGAGTATCTTCTCTCCAGAATACGCACACTTTTCCATTTAAAATAAAACAGAAAAGTGAATTTTACATGCTGTGAACTCAAGCTGAGGTTGAATCTGGCTGGAGGATGCAATGGGATGAATTAGATAGACTGCCATGAACCTCATGGACCAGATGAGGTTATGAAACAGTACAGATGACTACAGATAATATAATAGAAGACACCTCTGATGTAATTCTATATATTGTCATTGCCAGAATACGAGGTCACCTCCTCTACCGTTTTTGTATTATGCGCTGTCATGTTTTCTGCCTTGTATATTGGGACTTATCCACCTGCAGTGATTAAAAGAAAAAGTCTTTCATGCTCTTAGAGATGTAAATAAAGGTATCACTGCTGAAGCCTCTGTGTACCATGTAGTTAGGGTATGCATTACAGAGAGCTTTGCTTTGGTTTGTAAACATCACAGAATGTAATTTTTCATGAGTATCAGAAAAGCTAACATAAAAGTAACTGAGCAGTTTAAATGTTTTTTGCTATATGTGCAGTTTAAGCGCTACAGTATGATTAATGTGCCATTGCTGCCTTACTTTCACAGATTTAGAATCCTTAAGGTTGGAAAAGACCTCTTAAGATCACCAAGTCCAGCCATTAACCCAGCACTGCCATGTTCCCCTAGTGGTGGACTGAACCACGTCCCTAAGGGCCACATGTTTTTTGAGCTTCCAGGGATGGTGACTCAACCACTTCCCTGGGCAGCCTGTTCCAATGCTTGACAACCTGTTTGGTGAAGAAGTTTTTCCAGAAATATCCAGTCTAAACCTGGCACAGCTTGAGGACATTCCCTCTTGTCCCACCACTTTGGGGAAGGGACTAAGCCCGGTCTTGCTACACCCTCCTTCCAGGCAGCTGTACAGAGCAGTGAGGTCCCCAGTGAGCCTCCTTTACTTCAGGCTAAATTTCCTTCAGCCTCTCCTTATAAAACTTGTGCTCCATACCCTTCACCAGCTCCATTGCCCTTCTTTGGACACACTCCAGCGCCTCAAAATCTTTCTTGTACTGAGGGGCCCAAAACTGAATGCTAATTTTCTCTCCTTTTGTGTGATTACCACAGCAAGTAGTTAAGATTTTGCTGCTAAAGGTTTCAAGACACTGATTTTTTTTCTCCATTCCCCTTCAAAGTGTTAATAAGTATAATTCTGACAAACAGGTTTTATCTTGTCTAAGCGTTTTTGACTGTACCAGCAGGGCTCTTTAATATCTGAAACTATTTTAACTATGATGTTAGTCAGCCTCTGGTCCTGTATGCCAAATGGGGTCTAAGCAAACATACAAATTTTTCTTTTTCTAATTAATAAAGCTCAAAATTATTACTGAGAGTCTATTCCTTATTTAACATGATGTGCAGGATATCTAACAAAAATTTGTTAGAGATTTGAAACAAGTTTTCTTGTGTTTCTGTGCAATGTCAGACAGTCTTACTAAATCATATTTTCACTAGAAAACTAGATGGAGCTTAAGACATAGACAAAAGTGTGTAAAGGCTGTGTTCTATCTTGCAGACATTCTGCAAAATGGTGTTTTAAGCATAGATAGCCAGCATGATGAGTAGTTCCTTTTTTCAGAAACTTAAGGTATGACAAATTATAACTGCAGCTGGTGTAAGTGAAGCTGTTAAATTGATTTCCTGTAAAAAATTGTAAAAATAGCTTTTTTTTTTTCATTTTAAACCTCAGTAAGTACTTGACTATTTCAGCAAATTAAAGATGTAAGTATTTAAATGACATAACAAACAATTTAACTTGACTTTCAGACACTTGACTCTTCCATAATGAATGGCATTATTCTGGACAGTCCCAAAGGCAAGCAGAACCATGTGAGACCTCGATGAAAAACACTAAATCTATATCACAGAAAAAAAAAAATCAGAATGTAAATGTTGGACTCCAGATTAGAATGAAATTAGAATCCAAAATACATTCTATAGAAAATTAATCAGTATTCTAACTCTGTCTTAGCCATAATATTTCAGCTGAAGTAGAAATTAACACAAATAACTTTAAAATTTCCTAGCATTTGATTCTACTCTACATGTAGGTCAAAACCTTCTGTCTTTATTTTCAGTGGCTTGTAACATGTGAGATGGTTATTAAATACTATCAACAATTTCCCTTCAGACTTGCTAAAGCTTTCAAATCAAGACATCTGTATCAACCTGTCTATGTACTGATCTGTTGTAATATGCTGCCTTCTTTTTTTTCCTAAGATGACATGTATTTAGGTTGAGCTGCAGTTTCTAGCTTTGCATTCGTAATCAGAAGACTTTGAATTTAATCTCAGACCTTTTCTCCTCATTTTATGAGGCTTCTTGTCAGTATTTCATCTGGAGTGAGTGCACACCATGAGTGTAAGCAGACATATTTTTTTGCTGCTAGGATGGATGTATCTGTGTGTTGTGATATTAAGCTCCACAGTTCTTGCACATTTGTCAGTGCTTGTGGCTCTGAGGTGTAATAGATTGTGCTTGTTCTTAGCTCTGAAAGCAGAATATCTCACAAAACCAGGAATATGCTTTTCATTATTTTTATCTTAAAAGTAGTATGATTTATAACACTCTTCCAGTTTGGATGTGAAATGGCATGGTTACCACGCATTTGGAAACAGTTACTACAGCACCCTGGGTTGCCATGGTGTTTCCTGTAAACAGTGCTCAAAATGCTTATGTCTTGATATGAAAATGCTCATGTTCACATATTTCCAAGTGTTAATGTTGTTTGTCACTGTATATACTAGGAACCAGCTGTAAAATCCCCAGGAGATCTGGAGTTATTCATCTGAATGTTTTATCAGCTTGTTCCCTTGTAGGCATCAACACCAGCATTAATAATCAGGGTTTCCTATCTATTTCTTCCATCATTTTTTAAACCACCTTTCTAATAGTTTTAATGTTAGTTGAGGATAATGGCAAATGAAACATGCTATATAAATAGGGGGTGTTGTGTGTGCTTCAGTAAAATATTTGCACTCAATAGAGTTTGAGATTTTTGTCAAATTTATATAACTGCCTAATACCAAAATAATATTGCTTTTAAGTTCTGGTCAGTGTCCATGATCATGACAAAAACTGGTAGCAGCTGACAGAATGGCATTAGAGAAATTCTCTCTACTAGCTAGAAATAACAAGTAAATTGGTACCATACAGTCTCGTATATTCTGCTAAAAATTCAGTAAGTCGACATAGTTGGACAGTTGCTTTGGGCCAGTTAGGTAGCTGATTTGTAGGGTAAAGAAAATGAAGGAAACAATATAACAATCTTTTTGTTTAAGTCATTGGCAAAGTCTACGTACCCTTTGGATCTGAGGGATACCGCAGATGTTTTAAAAGCATGTGTCTCTACAGACTGTTTTAATTTTTGTTTTGTTTTTGTTGTTGAGAGAATTGGCATTGGGAGAGGTTGTGTTCTGTTCTTTCATGTGCACTGGTGATTATTGTGCAGGCACCATGGTGGCTATCTGGTGGTTATCCTTTGTAACTGAGAGCCTGAACTTAGAGTTCTTCTAATGGAGTCTTCTAATATTTGAGCATGGCAGTTCTCTTTTTATGTTTTGTTTTGGTTTCTTCCCTGTTAGTTTTCCCTTTTTTCATATTCTAAAGCTTTTAGAATTTTGAGGAATAATAAAGTTTGTATGTAACCATGGATAAGAACTTTAATATTCTGAACCAGAGGTCCAATCAGAGCCTCAGGAATATGTTTGTGAAATTTGCATAGTGGAGGAAAATTGCATATTCACAGAGCGGTTTCTGAGAAATATCCCAGAGTAATTGTGCAGATCCTTGCTCTTTGATTGGCTAATGATAGGTTTTAGGCAATCACAGTAAAGGGAATAGCACATTATGCAGTTATTTAAAAATTAACTTGTGCAAATCACACATGTATAGTCAATCAGAATGCAAGGAAGTAGATAGAGTTTGAGGAAAGAAATAGTCAAATTATTTCAGTAAACTAACAACCCTTGTGATTGGAAGTGATTGATGTGTCTTTTCTGAAACCTAGAAAAATATCATCCTCCAAGAATGAGTGAGCATCAAGAATATCTGTGTAAATGTTAGGCCAAAATATGCATAAGAGGTTTTGGGATTTAGTAAAAGCTGTGCCATCTTTACCAGCTCCATCTACATGACCTCTTTAACAGAAGAACAAGTTTTAGTTTTGCTGTTAATTTAGAGTATAATATGTAAAGTGAAAGGCCTGGAAACTACATTTTATGATGGGCTATTGTCATGGCGAAGAAACCACTTTCCTTTGCCTCTGTTTCTTAACCCTTGAATTTATTTTTCCTAAAATTGTAACTGGTACAAAATAGCAACTGGCCAAATAGCAACTTGAGCTGGGCAATATACACATATTTTAAAGATTAATTTGATATTGCTTCTTTTGTTCACTGATCTTTTGTATGTGTGTGGGTAAGATTAAAGAAATGGTGGGTCCTAACAGCTGGTCTACAATCGTTTCAAGTTGCTAAAAACTGTGAGGGCTTGATTCATTATCTAGTTAATTTATCGCTAGAAAGCAGTCTGGTTTTCTCAAGAGTCTTATAGATGAAAAAAACATTTATTAGTAAGTGCATTCCAAGAAAGGTACAACAGATATGTAATCTGAAGGCTAACACTTACATAGGAATTGATTTAAAATTGTTTTTATTCATGTTGTGTTTTTCCCATGAAAGGTGATTTAAAATTGCAAAAGGGTGTAATTTTTTATTTCCTTCAAATCTTTGTTAGAGAACCAATGCTGATTTTTTCCAGACCTTTCTCATTAATTTTCTTATTAAAACTCTTTCTCAGTTTTGATAAATACATACTGATTATAAAATCCTGACTGTTCAATGCAGACAAAAGCATTTATTTAATTCATCCTCTATGAGATACATCTTGGTAAAACAGTCTTCCAGCTCTAACTGCTTGTAAATTATTTGCCTTTTTAAAACAGGAGAGGCTTCCTTTTTAAGCCCCATTAACTTCCTATTTATTGGTGCTGGCTGTGAAAGGATATTTTTGTTATTTTGGATAAATAGGCTCAAAGAGAATAGCACCTTTGCTGATTTAATACTCCCCATCTATTTCAAACAATTGAACATCTGGCCCTCTATGGCTTTCCTTTTGATGATGGTGTTTAACTTTTCATTTTTGAGATATAGCTCTTACTAGAAAATTCAGCCCATCTCTGAATATATGAGTGATTGGTGAATAAAGGAGATCTATTGGTACGTAGGCTGGAGGCAGTGAATCTCGCCGTGTTATTAAATACATTATTCCAAGCATGGTTTGCACTTTTGAAAATGTAGCTGCTGGACGTAATATCCTTTCAGAGTTTTGTGTGGGACAAGACTTCTTTAATGGTCAGATTCCTGAAATCTGATTCTAGTTTTAAATATAATGCTAAAGTAAAGTTGGGTTCCTCCTTAGTGATGTAGAGAGTCTATGCACTAACTATATAACTGATCTGAAAGTTCAAAGATCTGAAAAGCAAGTCTAAGCATGTGGTATCACCTGCTGACAAGAATAATGAATTTCCCATATATGAGTTGAAGTCAAGTAAGGTTTGCGTGCTTATACTAAAATAAGGTTCACAGATGCGCTAACAAAAATTGCACACAATAGCAAATTACCCATAAGCTATTACCTTCACCATACTACAAACATCTTGCTAAATATTGTAGTTTAACCCCAGCGGTTAAAGCACTACAGTGCTGCTTGCTCACTCCTCTGCAGTAGGGGGAGAGAATCAGAATATCAGTGAGAAAACTCATGGGTTGAGATAAAGACAGTGTTATAGGTAAAGCAAAAGCTGCACACATAAGCAAAGCAAAGCAAAAGAAGGAATTCCTTCACCACTTCCCATGGGCAGGCCAATGTTCAGCCATCTCCAGGAAGGCAGGGCTGCATCACATGTAGTGGCTGCTTGGAAGACAAAAGCAATTATTCTGAATGTCCCTCCCATCCTCCTTCTTCCCCAGCTGGTATATACTGAGCATGAAGCTGTATGGTATGGAATGTCCCTTGGGTCAGTTGGGGGCAGCTGTCCCAGCTCTGTCCCCTCCCAGTTCATTGGGTACCCCAAGCCCACTTGCTCGTGAGGTGGTGTGAGGAGCAGAAAAGGCCTTGATGCCATCTGTGCAAGTCCCGCTCATAATAGTGAAGGTTATAATAATGAAGAGCACTTCAGCTATTTTCTACTATTTTTTGTTCTCGTCCTTTTTTTTTTTTCTTGCCCCCAGAGTCCTTATGGGCTCTTTCCCAAACAGCAGAACAGTTGGAGTTTAGCGTAATGCTCACAGAAGGATCTAAATCTTCCTACTGTAAAAGAGCTGAGGGGGAAGTAGTTCAGCCACTAAGCACATGGACCTTTAGGTTTACAAGAATGAGTCGTTCTTGGAGTGTCACTCTGCTACTTTTGGAAAGCTACCAGCCAGAACGAATTAGCTACAGGAAGATTGCACAAAAAACCTCTATGATTTAGTTTATCAGGCTATCTTCAGGACTGGGTTAAGAGACAAATAATTCACAGTTGTTCTTTTTAAGTCTTAGTGAAAGCATCCCCTTATTTTTCTTTCATGCCCTGTTCCATCAGGTGGAATTGTCTTAGGAGGACTCCCCACTCTTACTCGTATGTCCCATATTGTTGTTAATTACACTAAGGAAGAGTAAGGTCTAAAAACTTCTTCATTTCCAAACTCAAACTACGTCAAAATTAAATCCAGTTCAGTGGCATGAATTGATTACAGAATGTGTATTTTTAAATATTCTTTATCTGCATTCACTTAAAAAGATTTTTGGTACAATATGTTGTATGTTTAATTATATTTAGCATAGCAGAATAGCATGATTGACTTATTTTCTGTATTCCCTTCAATGTTTTTATTATCAGATGTCACCAGGGAATAAATGTTCTGTAGATAAATTGTCCATCACAAGGAGTTATGTAGAAAGCATCAGAAAGGGAATTGTGCTGTTCTACCACCAAGGAGATATGGTCACAAGTGACTGCTTTGAATGGCTTAAGTGACTGGTACAGCTTAGAGTAAACTGCTATTTTAACAGTGCAAAGGTGCTGGAATCTGCTCTCTAGCACGTTCTGCTGTAGTGGAGCATAGTTCAACTTCCTTTGCAACAAGCTCTGCCACTCATGCTCGGCTATGAAGACATTAAATAATGACTGAAACTTAATTACTATTTGACTGGCACTCAATTGGCTGTGATCTATGATGGAAGGTTTTCCTATTTGTAGTCCATCAGTTGTCATCATAAAATATTCTTGCACTAACTGGCATTTTCATCGATATTTGGGTTACTCTTAATGCTGTTTCTTACCAAAGTGTTTCTGTGGGCTACACTGGTAGTCCTCTTTTTAATTTTGGCTAGAAACTAGCTAATTCTGTTGTCCTTGTTTATTAAAAATACTCATTCCTCTCTATTTCTGTGTTTTGTCTTACGTAGCATAATTGACTAAATATGAAAGATTAAGGAATGACATCAAAACTTTGAAGATGAGACCTATTGTAAAGAACCCTACAGAGAGATCAGTGCTAAATTAGAAAAATATCCATGTGTGACCAAGTTTCTGCTCCTGCTCTTTCTCTAAATATTCATAAAACCATGGTAAGTTTTGTGGTAAGACAATGTGGCAGGTAAAGGCACAGGCTTGTTCTATATACACGTCAAAGAACGCACAGAAATGGAAATTGTGAGTAGTGCCATGATTATTTGCGCAGACAAATAAAATTGGTATCAATAGAAAGTATTACATGAAAAGCTGAGAGTCATGCACAGCAGGAGACAGGTGCAGAAACAGGAAGCATCTAACCTAACACTAAGAAGCATTTTTAGTGTATTTTATGATAAGTTGGGAGGAAAATATGGACTATTCTTGTCAATATCATCTTTGGTGCAAATAAGATCATGTCAGAATACAATCAAAATATATATACCTTTGAGGAGAAAAAATGAAAATCTGTGATTAGAGTAGAATTCGTTATTAGCAAGTTTAGACTTGCTAGTAATACATAGGCTGTATTGTATTAATTTTCATAGTTACTAATACTTTATTTTTTGAGTAAACAAAGCCTTTATTTCAGTAAGTAAAGTTCTCTTATTTATAAAGGAAGTTCTCAAGCATTGCCATTAAATGTTTAAGGTTTTATAAACAGTTGTCATTACACAGCTCAATACTTCTATGCAGTAAGTTGTCAAAGACAAATGCTAATTCTCTATAGCAGGTTTTTCATTAGCTATCAACAATGAATACAAGGTTATGGAAAAAATATTAAAAGAAATTTGGATTTACCATCATTCTTCTTGATTATTTCCTAAAGTAGTCATTAAAATCCAATGTTGTCTACTTATTGTCAAGTTCTCCCCCTACTGTTTGTGATGGTTTTAGAAGAAAATCCTCAATATATTCTCATTTAAAACTCCTTTATATGTAAGTTTACCTACAATAAAGGCAAGGAGAGTAGTTTTATTCAAATGTGCCATATTTGATGTCAATTGCAGATCATAATAAAGCTTGAGAAAAAAAATCCCACCATTTACCACGTGGTTTCAAAATGATAAACATGCATTTTAATGTGAAAAGGAAGAGAAGACAGCTCTCCTGTTCTTCAGTGACACCAAACCCGGGGGCTCCAGTCTGCCACAGCCAAACACCTCTAATGCAACATGAAAAGCTTTGGATTAACTGTGTTTAGATGCACTGGTTTGATGTAACAGCAGCTTGCTTGAATTAATGTCCTGTGACAAGCCCTCCCTCGCAAACCTTTAGAAGTAAACTGTTTCTTTGTCTACATTTTAAGCTTGGCTACAGCCTCTGGTAGATTCTGCATTGTTTCTCACATACTGTTTTTTGGACAAAGTTGAATCATCATCTATGAAGGACTAACTACCCAAAGGGTTTAAACCTTCCTTGCTAGTGGTTTATTCAGCTTTGACACTTCTCAGTGTGATTCTTACTGTCTTTTCTAAAACAAGCAGACAAGGCAAAGGCTCCAGAGACTTTCTTCTGTTCATTCTGTAATAGTTTTCTTGCCACGGGAGACTTAAGAAGATTTGTACTGCCTGCTTTCTTTTCATTAGCAGTGAGAGCAATGCTGTTGGGTAAGTTAATGTGTGAGATTATAAAAGGAAAAGTGCAGGAATTTGGAAAAAGGGTGGGGTTTTTTTTCATTAATACATTTTTAATGTCATTTTTCTTGATTTATTCTGTATGGGTTGCAGTGAAAAATAAAGTAACGTGTGACATTTGAAATATTTTCAGTTGTTCTCAGCCAGAGAGAGAATTGGAATCTAGCTGTTTCTTGAATGCAATACTATGCTTCACTGATTTTTGGCAGCAGCATGTTAAAATTCTTGTTATTAGACTGACAAAGAAACCTGATTGAATTTTCAACACAATCATACTTCCTGTCATGAAATGTAATAATATTTAATGATATCTTTGTAAATCTGTATGGAACAAAATGCATCAATCTGGGAGCCTTACTTTGACCACTATATTGCACTAACCTTCTATATTTAAATTGCCATTAAATTATTTACTCTGTATTTCATTCTGAATGTTTACTTTAATGAAAATTGAGCACATTTATTGAGAAAACTCCAAGTTTAGGAAATGGATTTGTACTTTCTTTAGCATACACTAGCTACTTGCATCAGATTAAATTTGACTCTCAGCATTGTGATAGTTTTTTGTGTTGTGCTAGTTAATGTGTAAATATTGTTATGTATATACATAGAATAACATGTTTTAAAAAATAAGACTATACCATCCCTACTGTTGTAAATTTTCAGAAAACTCTGGGGTCATAATATTTGCTATAAATGCTTCAGAATAAATAGTAAATATAAGTTAGCCTTAGAAATAGCCTTTTTGCACTTTCAGTTTCTATCTGGTGGATTCATGGATGGTAACTCATGCAGGACATATATGTTTCCATATATGAAGAACTAAAATGATGATAAATGTTAACAGTCATTAAAGGATTACTGTATATTACATCTCTGAACTTTCTAATCATTGCTGCTCATCATCAGCAAATATATTCTACTTTAAACTTTTTGTTGTCTTACCTATAATGCGTGTTTCTGTCTTTTCTATTGTCCCCAAACACAAACTTCTCTCCTGGGATATAAGGAATACACTAGTGACTTAGGAAAAATACTGGTAACTCAGCTGAAATAGTTCTGTAGGGATTCTCTCTTTTTTGGGGGGGGAGGGTAGGCACAAAAACAGTTCTCTGCCTGGTAGACGAGTAGTTCAATATTTCTAAAGCAACTCTTAGTGAAGTGTACACAGATAGTGTGTGAGTTTTTTAGATGCCAAGTTTTATTGCTTTTTTTCCCCCCCAACAGTTACTAGTATACTCTTTGACATTCTGAAATATTCAGACAGAGATAACTGTTGCTAGATGTAACTCAGCACTATTTCGTATTTATAGAATCACATTAACTCCAGCCACACTTGTCAACAACTCTGCTCTTTTGATTCCCAAGAACTGTAGCTTGAAGCATTATCAGTATGTGATATAATTAATCAAGAAAATATTTATCCTCTGTTTTATTTTTATTTGCATGCCCATTACTACATATTACCAGGCACAGTTGTTCAGCCCGCAGATAACTACAGTCACTGCTTGATGGTTTAATTGTGTTCTATTTCTGTAGCTTTTATAAGACAGAGGAGGCTAGCATAGATCATAGCCTAAAAATGGCCCTTACTCAGTGGAAGTTGTACAGTTTTGTCCAGAAAGTATGTCTTTTCCCATAGTTGATCATGCTGGTATTTTGCTTTTATTGCCTACAATAGCTTGCTGATTTCAAAGGGACAGCTTCTTGTCAAATCTGAAAGTCTGGTTGGTGGTGGTACAGGAGTGGTCACAGCTGGTCAAATTCTACCAGATAGCTCCAAGACCTTGTTCCCTGGCATAACAATCAGAACATCTCTGTATGACGTATGTAAGCAAACAGATTTACAAGCAAAAGGTGAACACATTTTAAAAAGTTTTATGTGATTAATCTTTTGCCCTGCTTATGAGACTTGCACTAGGGTTCTCACAGTCATTGACTTTCTTATTCCACTTCCTTGCCTTGTGTGCATAAATCTATCTTCATTAAAAGTTTCATCCCATGGTAAGCATGAGATAAAATTCTCACATCACTGAAGTCACTATTGACATTTAATGCTTGAATAGAGTCAATTTATCACAGTATTAGCTTTATGCAATACACCACCTACAGTGAAGAAATCACTGGAAGAAGGGGAAAATTTCTACAGTGAACCAAGCTTGATGTTTTGAAGTCATGCCCTGCAGCAGTGGGCAGTGACAGAGAGGTGCTTATACTCCAAAGGTATTCAGCATAATTCTGATTCACTTCACCTTACTCTATATTTCAAATATTTTGGAAAATCTCTCTTAAAAAATGTATTGAGGTACCTTGAGAATGCCATTTGAAAAATAATAAATATGATAGGTGTATTTCTGCTGCTGCAAGCAATAATGTGGGCCTTTCTTTTTTTCCTTTTAAAAGTCCTTGCTGCATAAATTTTTTTAGAAGACATTTTATATTAATAGAAAAACAACCTTTGGTGTGGCCTTTCGGCAGAATATAACTTGTAATTATTTTTTTTGTAGAGACCATTTTAACTGTCTCCAAGGACTCTGATCAGCATTCTTTACTCAAACACCCATTGAGTTCAATTGGCATTTTCATGATTAAAAGAACCAGTAAGGAATGTTGAATAGAGCTAGCTTATTCAAATGCAAGCAAATATTTTATATTTTCATAGGGAATTAACAACCTAGATATTACACACTGAAGAGGACTAAGCTTTTGTATGGTATCTGGGTGCCAAAAGGATGGCATCTACAATTTTAGAGCTATTTGTTATTTTGTCAGTGTGGCTCCAGCCAGGCTACATTCCACTGGATAAAACCTTTATTTTATATAACAAATAATGAAATATTGCTGCTTCACTATCTCTCTTCACATGATTAAAGGAGATTAAATTTGCTTAGCATCACTTTACATTAATTTCTGATTGTACACATGCTATTGAATCCTACTCTTGATTTTTGAAATATATGTATAGGATTTTTCTTCTCCCTTTAACACAGTCCTCAGTTGCACAGTGAACTGAGAGCTACTCATTAAATGGTAACGCATCTTTTAAGGGTAAGAATAATCAAGAAATTGACAAACAGCTTGGGAAAGAGTTCCTAATATTCAAATAATTTTCAACTACAACATGAACATGCCTGTAGCACAGCTGGCAACAGAAGAAACATGCAGGTTCCAGAGCAGTAGTTGAATCTCCAGGCAGGACCAACTAAAAGGGCCCTCCCTTTTTTATTTTCTTATTTATATATCTTTCTAAAGACAATCAGGGATTGGTGAGAGGGGTTAACACCTCTGTAAGTTTACAGGATAATTACATGGTTAATTATCTTTTTCCACCCCAGGGGAAAGGAATGAAAAACAATCTACAAGTGCAAAACAATCTCGACTAGTTAGGAAAAACAAGGACCATGTTTACAGACAATTTATGGGAAACTTGTGCTACAAAGTTACAATCATGGAACCCTGCAAAAGCAGGGCAACACATGCCAATACTCAGATTTCAAACTTCCTTCTATCGAGAACTCTCTACCCATCTGTTGGATACTCTTGCAAGAGCTGCCTTTCATGACTTGCAGAACTCAATTAGGGAACTGTTTTGTAAGAAAGAGAAGATGATAAATTTCTTTGTTAATGAGGAGTCTGTGTGGGTTGCTGAAAGGTAGGTAGGGTGCTGAAAAGGAATGCTAGTTAAGAGTACAGTGTATTTCCATTGTTCAAAACCATAAAACTTCCCAGGTTAAGAAAATCTGAAAACTAAAGTTCTGATGACTGTGACATGAATCATTGCTTTTGGAGGTAATGGAAACAGCAAAAATATGGAAGGAACTTGCTGTATGAAGAAAAATTTCATTGAGGAATAAATTCTCCAACTCATGTGAGAGAGGTTTAGTGGAAACCTCTATAATTAAAGGCATTACATCTGTGGTGCTTGTTGAGTCGTACAGTACTGTATTGAAGAGAATAGAGCTCTTTCATATGTATTTGTTTACTTTGGGGCATTCTGCCCCTTTGTGATTAGAAGAGAATACTGCAAAAAGCAAAATTACTCTGGCATATTATTGGGATGCTAACTTGACCCTTGAAAATAAGGAAGTTCTTTATACAACATCTTTTTATGTAGTTTCAGCTCTCCCCAGGAATGGCATAATCAGCTTCTGATCTGCACTGAGGTTTCTGTTTCAGAGCTCCTCCTGGCCTACTCTTAGCAGTAGTGTAAGACAGAGAATGTTTATTACCTTTATGAGCAGGCCTCTGCTTTCCAGGATTTGTTTTCAACTCCAGCTGGAAATTACTCTTTCTACATATACGCTGCTTATCTTTTTCTGTTTCTCTATCCTTATTTCTTGATGCTTCCTCGAGCATTTATTCTCCAGCCAGTTGTCTCTGTCTTCTTTTCTATCCTCTGGTGCTGGATATTAGAGCAGTTGCTGTTGCACATTCTCCTCGTGCCCTGCCATGCACTGTGGGTAGCATAAATAATTCAGAGACGTAGTTTATAGTCCCAACATTTGCAATCAGCCTCTTCTCTTATTTACTTTACCACGTGACAGAAACAGTGCAAATACAAATGGGAATGCAAAGGAGTAATATGTGTTTCAAACAAAAGGGAATGCTAATCAGCACCAAAATAAAAACTGAAATATATATCTCCTGTACTTGAGTCCTTTACATGACATGAAAATAATGAGAGTTATGTGTGTGTATGTGTATATATATTTTTTTTTCATGTAAAGAATATATATCTCTCATAGGTTTCAGATACATAGGTTTTAGGAGTAACTGTTCTCACGTGAATAAAGTTCTACAGAGCACTTCACTTTGTAGAAAACCATTACAGTTAGGTCTGACAGGTCTTGATAGTTGGTTTCATGGGACCTTTTGAGAAATTTAATTCAAAGCACTATTATGTTGAGCTGCATTACAGCTCTAGCTGCATTCCCAGATCAACAGACAGTTCTCTCACAGGCTTACTTGAAACATTTTAGCAAGGTGTTTATCTGTGATAAGTCATTATTGCTTCTGATATGGGAGGTCCTTGGTGACCAGCCAGAGAATCTTTATCTCAGTTATTTGTCCTGTTCAAGAATCTTTCACAACAGCTCTGTTGAAATCAGCAGATTTATATTGTTCAGGCTTGATAAGTTGTTCATTGATCAGTTTTCTTTCTGTGAAGAGTGAATGGAGGAGACAAGTATAATCTATGCTGCTTTTACTTGTGCTGACTGAAAGTAATGCAATGTGATGTGCCCATTTTCTTGTGGAGTTTCCATAGGCTACACCTGAATGGGTACATTTCATGGTCC
Source organism: Drymodes brunneopygia (assembly GCA_013400955.1). Classification (NCBI taxonomy): domain Eukaryota; kingdom Metazoa; phylum Chordata; class Aves; order Passeriformes; family Petroicidae; genus Drymodes; species Drymodes brunneopygia. Next base: position 489,651 of record VZTZ01038371.1, on the reverse strand, counting down.
ATTTGGCATGCTCTATATATCTGTTCATACTAGAACTGATATCCTTTTTATCAAAGTTCATCTTTTATGTCACTATATAGAGTTTTATGTTTTTTTCAAGGCAGAGAGCTGGAATGATATCCATTAACACAAAAGACACTTCAGTGTCCCTGTCATTAAACTGACTTGGTTCAGCACCTCTTGCATGATACAGCTGTATAAATCTTTAACCTCTGTAGAAGTACTCTTTAAATCAATAACAATAATTCAAAAAAGGATTAATGGTCTAGATTCACTTGAGAATGCTTCTGTTCATGAGATTGGTAAGTGCCTATGAACAGTCAAGCTGTTAATAAGCATCTGTGTTAATTCATGTCTTTAATAAACATTTACCTGGTATTAATAGTCTCTCTTAATTGACTTCTCGACATGCAAAAGTAACTGTTTCACCTGTTTCATGGAATAGCACAAATTTATTGTATTATATTATTGCATGTTGACCTTTTAAAAGCTGGGTAACTCATCTGAAGAAGTCTATAAGACGCGGGACATATAAAAATTACCAGCATTCCTGTGGCTCAACTCAGTTACTGCTGGGCTTTAGTAAAGGGTGATGTGTATGTTCTTACTCAAACTGTACACTAAAATTTAGCATCTTAAATAACATTCTTAAATTTGGGAAAGGATTTTTTATCTGATTAAACACCTGTCTTCCTATACTGCAAAATAGGTTTGTAGTAGTTAGATTTGGAATTCCAGGTCAGTGTCAAGGAATTGAATCCTCTTACAGTTTTCTTCTTGGCTTTGAATGTGACCTGTGCGAGGAAAGAATTACTTGGTTTCTATCAATTTCACTGCCCAAGGTCCTTGGAGCTACAGAAGATAAGGCTGATAGATTGAAGGGAAAGCTGTCACCATCTCACAGTTCTGAGATAGGTAATGTTCAAAAATATCTTGCAGCTGTAACAAAGGAGAAGAATTTCTTTGCATGTTCTGAAATTTCTTCCAAGTATTACTTTGAAGTATAAATTAGTCTGAAAACAATTATGTGAGAGCTCTCTTGTCTGGCAGAAGAGAAGGATGACCTTTATATATACGTATATATATGAACAAGTGGTAGGCTTACGGGGGTGGGAATGAATGGCAGCTAGAGAATCTGCTCTGAATAAAACTAAGACTGCAGATAGCTTGCCGTCAGGACAAGTTTCTGGCACTGTTACGACTCTTGAATGAATCTAGTTTTATTTGCTGTTAGGTATATTAATTAGCATTCATTTTTAATTTAATCAAGCCATTTTCTTTGTGATATATCAGAGATACTTTTACTACATAGACATCTTGTTGTTATAGTCTCCTAGCAACAGAAACTTTTCTTAAGCTGACATTTACAATCTCAAGAGTTCTGTGTCCAAATTACTTTGAATAGCCTTAATTTTCCACAGAGTTTCTAAAATTTAATCAATCTCATCTTTTGTTAGTTTTATTTTCTAACAAAGGCATTTGATTAAGTTATTTTATGAGCCTTGATTAGAGCATCATCCCAAATGTATTTCAGATCATGGCGCAAAAAAAAAATCTCAGCCATTCTGTCTACATCTTGAATTGGATACATTACTAAGATATATTGTTTCTCAAGCATCCTCAGAATCAGTGATCTTGAAGAGAAGTTCAGTTATTCTTTTAACTCACACAGAGCCTCTGCAGTTACTGTTAATCAAAGCTATTGATCATTGTTACCAGAATTCGTACCAGATGGTCTCACTGCCTGACATTTGCAAGTGGCAATGGAAGGAAAGCAGAAATATCTGTTTGCAAACTTCTGAATACTTTCTGTGGTCATAAGGGTGCTCTGTAACACCTGTAAATAGATAAATTTGGGACCAGAAAAGACAGTGTGTTTGTTTATGCAAACCCAATGCATATCAGTGAGGAATGGTGACAGTAATGGATCCAATCACACACAGTGCATCAAGGGGTCCTCTGAATACTCTGCAGGTGTTGCCAGGTTTTATGCTCTGTGGCTGGCTCCCACAAAGCTGCCTGAGAATACAAGCAGATCTGAAACTGTTGGCATCGTCTTTAATGTGCAGGCAGCAGGTACATGTACAGGATGTACAGGTGCAGAGTTGTCCTGCACCCTGAAGTCCTGACTGTGTGTGCTATGGTCCTGTCCAAAGGTAACTGTCACAAAGGAGCAAGTTTACAGCATCAGTTTTTCAAGGGTATCTGATTTTTGGATACTCTGAACAAATAGGTATTTTCAAAATATTCTAGGATCAGTATTTAGGAGAGAGCTTGAGTATAGGAAAATTTAGATGCATGCTAATCCTTGGACAGGACATCCTCACAGTGATCTCTGAGTTCGCCTCGGTTCATTGTGACCAATAAAACCTTTGAATGGCTGAATGTGTGTGTTGCTTGCTTGTTTCTGTCTGGCCTCTGATGGTCTTTATGCAGTCGTAAACCTTCCATTTTTCTACAAGATTTCTGTTGTGCTTGTCTCTGGCACTGCCTGTGTATTACCAAGGAGTATGTACGTCCAAAGGGCAGATCCATTAGTTCCTATATATCAATTTATATACATATATAAACCAGTATTTGGTATAGACAGAAGTGAACTTTTTTCCCCGTCTCTTGTTAAATTTGTCCCTGCTCATAAAAAAAAAAAAAGAAAATAAAAAACGATTCAATTCCTGGCACTTCAGATTTTTACCAGGAAGAAGTTGCTGGCAGTAGATTATGTTTTCTCCTCATGGATTTGTACAAATCAGACAGGTGTTTTCAGGAAAGTGGATGTAATGTGTGAAGTAATATGGCAGGTTTTTTTCTAGACATTCTACCTGCTTGATCTCTGGTTTTTCCTTATTTTTAAATTCAGGTGCCATATGGTCTACTGCTTCCCTGGGATTCTGGCACCACTTTTGGATTGCCTGGTCCTGATTATAATCCATGCAGCTCAGTTTATTTTAAGACATACTACAATTACGGCAACAGTCTGTTTCTTAGATGTATGTGTTGCAAAAATATAAATATCACCATTTTATATATGAAGATGCATTATGTTCTGTCTGTAATAGGATACTGGTGATACTCTGTGGCTCTGTAGAGTCAAAAGGGTTTAAAATAAATTAGGAGCCAGCTACCTGTGAAGATGTGAGCTTGGGAGAGAGCTGGTTTTGGGAGACTCAACAATCATTACCTTGGAGAGACTCCTCACAAGCCTTCCACTAAGCCACTATGGAAGCATGGAAAGAAATTAAGTAATTCTATAAGAAGCCGAATGGATTTCCACCTAATGTTGTAGATTATTTTAAGGCTTTTTTTTT
>VZTZ01038371.1:322148-486310 GCA_013400955.1 Drymodes brunneopygia | reverse complement strand
AATAATTTCATTTTAACAAATTGTAATTTACTGATTTTGAAAGATTTCTATTTTGGCATCCCTTGACTTGGCCACTCATTGTCTTCGTAAGGGCTGATACCTTCTACTGGTGTCTGTTGGGATAGATTTAGGATCACACAGGGATGAAATGCATTTACTGACATGTGGGAAAATCTTCACAGTCTGTGTGTGCTTAGATCCTGTATTTTATTACCTTCTTGGAAGAAAAGGAGTAGAAATGTGTTGTTGCAGACCATATTCCTCCATGGGTAAGTGTAAGAAGGAGCAGAAATGAGTGACGTTCACACTCCTGTAGAGATCAGAAGTTGCAAATTCTTGGCACATTCTTGTGCAGTTCTGAAATTCTGTGGTGCTGAAACAAGAAAGCCCTGTTTAATAAATGTGTTTAATAAGGAAATGAGTGCTACAGATTAAGGTAGATGAAATATTACAGCAGATTAATCCATGAACCCACTCCCTCAGGCCTGCTCCTTACTCACAACTGTTCATTCCTCATGATTTCCTGCAGCACCTCATCTCTTGGCAGCCAGTTTCTCTCTGACCAAATGATTACTTCACAGCCTTAGATTCCATCCCCTTACTTAAACAGGTCCTCACAGGACAAACTGAAGCCCGGATAACTGTTTGAAATGTGAGCAGGGACTTACAGATCATACCTGTAATACTTAGGAGAGAACTCCATGCTTCTGAGGTCAATTTCCTTGCCTATCCTGTCTGTGTTGCCTTTATATTTTTAAACCATGTGACCACTTTGGCAGCGTCCTCAAGACATTCCCAGTTATCACCAGGTCTCCACTTGACATTTGCCTCTTCAAAAAGTCCTTGGCTTAAGCAGGATGCACATATGCCAACACAAAACTTCCTTCCATAACTGTCCAGATGCTTCTAATGTTTAGAATTTATTAAATCATCGTCTCTGGGATTGATAGGTTTCTTTTTTTGTGTTAATTACAGAGAATCCGCAATACTAAACTGACCATTTTTCATATGGCAGAATGACCTTTATAATACAAAGCTTTAAGATCTGTGCCTGTAGAAGTATGAAAAAAGACACCAGGACTTATATAAATTCAGGAAAAAAGAACACCTTAATACCTAGGTATTAAGGTTTATATTTAAATAAATATTGTTCCATTTTGCTGGGGAAAATAGATTAGATATTTATTTCTGATCCTGATGAGTGTTTTCTTTTGTTCTGTCTTTTTGAAAGTACACTGTATATATTAGGAGTTATCCTGAGACTAGGAATTCACAAAGGACCCTGACATTATAATCTGTGTAAGGAATAATAATGCAGTCCTTGCAATGATTAGTAATTAACTTGCTGAAAGATAACCTTTTTCATGGAAATGAACCACGGACAGATTTATCTGATAAAATCAACCCTCAATTCCTGAAATACATAGTTCTCTCTTAATGCCTGACTTCTGTTTTTGCCGTGATACTTTATTTCCCTTTGAAGTCATATAAAAAAAGAAAAAATCTCCACCCTAATTTGACGATCTTTTGAAAAGCCTAACTGTTTTTCTTATGAATACTGCTTTAAAATAAGTTTTTCTGTCTCTTTTCGAGTCTGGATAGTGATTCTACAGCTTAGCAGTTTAGGTGATATTTTGGGCACAAGTATCTATCTTCCTGTTGCTCTGTTCCAAGCAGAACACTGTGCTCTATGTACCTGACCTGTTATTTACATCAGAAATTGGCTGTGAGTTGGAGCTGGAAATCTGAGCTTTGCTTTAGAGGCTGTGGGATTCGGTCAAATATCCATGATTGGCAACTGCCTAAGTACTTGCTCTTATTGCTGTTTACAGGTGATATAGATTACAGATAACAATGAATTCTTAGGCCATTATTTAAATATTGTTGATCTTTGTACTGATGATGGACCACGCAAAAAAAGGATCTAAGGCAGGGAAGTTTAATGCTACCAGTAATAGCTAGAATCATAATTTATGCTAATTTAAAACAGACTTGGTGGTTGCAAATATTTGTGATGTTGCTTTTTATATCAAAGTTCGTTATAAATAGCTAATTTTGCATGATGTGTTTAGTTTTAACAACTCTAGCTTAAAACAGTCCTCCTAAACAGTGAATGGTAGAGTTTTAAGAATTCTAGTGTATAATATCAGGACTCCTCCACTTCCAGTACTTAAAATATAAGCATAGGTGCAGCACCTTGTCATTTCTCAAGCTTGTCCAAGTCCCTCTGGATGTCATTCCATCCTCCAGGTGTCCCAATGACACCACTCGTCTTGGTGTCATCTGGAAATCTGTTGAAGGTGCACTTGATCCCTTTATCTGTGTCATTATTGAAGATATTAAGTAACACTGTTCCCAACAGGGATGTGTGAGGGACTCCGCTTGTTGCTGGTGTCCATTGGGACTCTGAGCTGTTGACCACTGCCCTAAGGATGTGACTGTGCTACCAGCTCCTTGTCCATCTAACAGTTCATCCATTGAATCCATCTCTCTCCAATATACAGAGAAGGATGTTGTGGGAGACCTTGTCAAAGACTTTTACTTAAGCTGTTAGAAGACTTGGGCTGAGAGAACACTTAATGAGTTCAGTAAGGCAGAATGTCATATTGACTTACACTCCTCACTGTGTGCTTGAAAGGCACACTTGTTTTTTGTCCCTTAAGAAGTAAATCCCCACCCAAACACCAGAGTGTGACAAGTTTTGATTTATCCAGGCATGGTGTAGTCAGAGACGTTGTAAAATGTCCTATGAAATACACCTTTTTCATAATGGAATTGTTGGCTGCATTCTGAAAACGATAAAATTGTGCAAAGCAGTGATGTATTTTATTCATTGAGAACATGGCATTAGCAGATGCTGTTGATGTAAAATAGCATATTCTCCTTCTCACAATATTATATTTGGTTATAAATGTCCCAAAATGTTGGTAAGGCTGACCTGAATATATTAAAGTCATTATCTTCTGAATAAAATATTTAAAAATTAAGAACCTCTCTAAGTACTTGCAGTGAGAACTTCCAGACCTACAACAGCTGTGATAATTTTTTTTTCATATCAATGACGTATTCTTGTTTCACTTTTTGACTTCATCTTTTATATTAAGATCATGCCTTTCAGATTGTTAAGATTATCATATTGCTCAAATCAAGAAAAAAACCTAATAAAATATAAAGCTTAAAAAATACCGAGGAATAGTCATACTTAAATTTATGGAAGTTTAGGAAAATCCTCCCAAGCAACAGTGAGATTTGTGGTGTTTTTTATTCTTCTTCCTTTAAAATCTGTAATTTCTTGTCTTGACTAGGAAAGCACTACTCAAGCTTACTGTAAAGAGAGCCATGCTGTCAAGTATTCAGTTTCTCTGGAACATGACATTACGTGTGGACATTTCCCTGTATCTTTTTATAGATGCATGTCAAATCAATCACTTTGTCACCTCCTCTACTAAAAAAATATTCTTGTAATTCATAATTATGATCCTGTTGGTAGCTCTGTGTTAGTCCTGTGTTTGTACAATTCTTGTATCTCCAAATTACCCATATTAAAAAAAAATAATTCACATAAAACTTCCAGTCAAACATATGAAACTATGAATATTTGTGGAAACAGAAAAGGGGTTTTTAATTTAGAGGAGGTTTTGATTGAAAAAAAAAGATTCTCAAAATGAAATTTCTTTATTAAGTTTTGTAAAATAGGATTTTATTGGTGTCTTTAGCACTCTTAGTACTTACCTCTGTAGAGCCTTTCCTCATGAGAGTATCAGAATAAAGGCCATTTTATGTACAAGAACACTGTCTTTTCATGGGAAAAAAATGCCTTGTGCTTCCATATTTTTATTTCATATTTAAAATACAAGGTTAATATTTTTGTTGTTATTAATGGAAGCTGTATTTTATTTGCCAATAAAATAAAAGCATTCAGTTTACTCCTGTGATAACATCAAAAACCTAAATAGCATTTCAAATTGGAAGGCACATGATTTGCCCCGAATTTTGCTGATTTAGCAGCACACCTACAATTATCTGACAGAGCCTGCCTTCTTAACATTTTCCAGCTTATTTCTTACCCTCAAGTAGAGCTGTGTATTTTGCATAAGATTTAGATAATCATGTAACCTAGTTGCATCACTGGAGTATTTTTATTTCAAATTCAAATATATTGAGGTATGCATATGTGAGCTTAAAATAGATTTTGCAAATCTCATCTAATGTCTGTCTTCATCTGGTTTAAATTGTTTTCGGATCTTGTTCCCTCACCTTCCCTATCAAGGCAAAATCTATTTAAATTTAAATATACAAAAATACGTGAGCCACTTAGAATACATCTGCAGAAATTAAGGTATTGACATATAGGATATGATTGTTAATCCATATTTTCTTTCCTTCCCTTTAACATAAGTACTGCATCTTCACTCCCCTGTTACATCCAGCATTAGCCAGAAATATTTGGAACAGCTCTGCCAGGGCAAAGCAATGAGACTTTTCCAAACAGTTAATTATTAGTACAAGTGTTGAAAGGTTTGGTGCCCTTGTTGGTTGAAGTTTCTGGTTCAGTTTTCTCTGAAAACACCAAGTATAATCTAAAATTACTTATAGTCCTTTGTAAGGGTTAATGTTGGCTCCTAGTGAATAAACCTTTTTCCGAAATTCCGGTGCTGGATCTTAGGAACTGTTCTCAGTTTTCTTAAAGGACAAAATACAGATTTACTGAACTGTCAGGTACCATAAGTGCTAGCTCTATATCATCCTTAATTCAGCTCAGGCCAAAGCATTTGATGTATAATATAGTGCCATGGGTTGTGCATGCACAGAAATTGCACCGACAAGTATTTGTCTCTCTTCTTCAGCTGTCAGCCCAGATACATCATCATATATCATTATCACTTCTAGCAATGACATTGAAACATCCTGAGCAGTAGTATACCTACTGTGCACTTATAATATATGGTAGCTACCTCCCTGTGGAGAGTTTTAAAGGTATAGCCACCTCATTTAAGGCTCAAAATAAGTTAGTTCTTTCTTACGTCATGAAAAAGCTAAGTTTGTGTTGGTGCTTAACATGTACTGTCCTTGTTGGGAGAATACAAAGGTGTGCTTGTACTGCACTGAGTGGAAAAGGTATCCTTTGCCTGTAATATCCTTTAGAAAAGGTTGTGTTAAATTACCAACAGAGGAGTCATGTCTCTCCTGGGTCATTTAAATTCCCAAATTATGACTATTTCATATCTTGTAACCTGTGGAAAAGAAAAAGTGTTTTCCAAATTGCATACTTCCTAATTTTCTGATAGAGTGGCAGACTTTGGTACTTTGCCAGATTTTGAAAGCTATTTGGATGCTCAAAGATCCATCTTTGGGCTACAAAGGACACCCAGCTGCTTTGAAAAGTACAAATGGAGCTGCTTTTCAGTTTATACCAAACTTATCTCCTTTTGTTAATTACACAAAGCATTTGTCTGTATTTTGAAGCACCTATTAAAATGCATTTTTAAAATTTTTGCTTTGAATCTACTCATATGAAACTATTGTGTGACCTGCTAAAGAGTTTGAAAATCTGCTGCCTGTTACAGTCATTGGACTATCAGGAAAATTGTATTCCATTTGCTGGAGACTCTTAAGTGTACTCCAGCACACTCCAGTTTAATATTCTCTGCACTTGAGCTCTTTGTGCATATGGAGGTTTGAATGAATTTCATGATTTTTGAAATGCTCAGCGCTAATTGTTGATACTACACGAAAGAGAATTTTGTAGAGCAGGTAAAGCTCTCACTGGAGGTGTGAACCATTGGCTAAGTGTTCCCAGTTACTACCAGCTGCAGAGAGTTGTGGGATTTGGTTTGGAGATAATTTTGTTGCTTGTCCAAATGATACCCAAATTAAAGCATCAAACTGATTTCCTATGAATAACTGAGCAATGGTTAAATAGCAAAGAATTTGCAATGGTAACATTTTGTCCAACAGACTACTGTAATAGTAATTTTTAAAAAATGATATGTAAAATTTTAATAATGAAAAAATGAATTTATGTTAACTGTAGCTCTTCAAATATTTATAAATAGCTGTAATCTTAATTTCTATTTCTTCTATATATAAAATTAAAATGGGTTTTAGCCTGTAAACATTTTAGACACCAGAAGTTTTATAATTTCTAGTAAAATATGTGCTTATTTTTCCATAATGCCCTTTTTAAACCGTGTAAAATAGTCTATTGACTACAAGATGAGCCGAAGAAGAGAAAATGAAAAGTGTACCTCATTGGAGTAAAATGCTTAGGTCTGTTCTTCGTCTTTGTGTTTGTTCGGTCAAAGAATAAAGATTAGTACCAGTAAATTAGCTTTGCAAGTGTAGTTAGAAGTAAAAGCATAAAGATGATAAAGAAGAAATATTTGACTTTTAAGATAGCATAGAAATTACATATATTTTATATGCCTTCATGTAAATACTAGAATATATATGCCTTCATGTAACTACTAGAATATAATTTACTAAAAATCCAGTTTCTCAAGGATTTTTTCAAACCTTTAATTGACTGTCTGAAAACTCAGAAGGATGAAATCTGTTCCCTGCTATGATGGCAGATTTTCACAGCTGTATTAAATAATACAAAGTAATTGTGTGAGCTCAGAAAAAAAAGAAAAAGCCAATTCTTTCAATTATTCTTCCTAAAATTATTTTTCTGATGTTCTAATGCTCAGACTGACAGACTGATATAAAACCTGTTCTTCATCTGTTCATGTTCCTGGGGGACAGTATCTACATCTTTCCAAACAAAAGAGGGAAAAAAACCCAACTTTACAGAACTAAAGGAAGTGAAAAACACCAGGATGTATCTTATGTATAATAAGTGGAAGATTTAGATATTGCATTTGTTTTGATGATTGAAGATTCATAAAATTGCTTTAGAGACTGATCAAAGCTTGAAAATTTAAGAGAAAAACACTTTATTTGATGGAGACTTGAAACAGAGTCACTAAAAATTAGGAGCAAAGAAACTGGTAAAGCAATTTTTAACGGTAGCACTTATTTGTTAGTTTCTCTTCCCATAAATCTATTTCAGATCCAGGGAAGATGGGAACGGAAAATTAATATAAACTTTGAAAAAGGAAGCTGAACAGCTCCATCTTTTCATTAAAACAATTTGAAGTCCAAGCTCTGCAGACAAAGATCAGTTAGGATGGTTAATCAGGTCTTAAGCAGGCAGTGGGAACACACACTTGCAAAACGAAAGCAGTTAATCAGCTCTTGAGTGGAGATTTCTGCTGTTAGTTGGCTATTGATTTACAAATTTGATTGATTAAAATAATTTTATTTAAATAAATAACTTTAATTATAAATCCAAATTTGAATCAGCTAAGATTTTAGCAGAGGACACTATCCTTGGAAGAAGGATATGTGTTCTGTATTATTTAATAGATATAAAGGCCAGAGATTAAAGCTCAGCTGAAGGACGTCCATGTGTCCATTTTTGAAAATAAAATTCTGTGTTTTGCGTGGATATCCCTGGCTTTCTCCTTATTGAAATATTTAAGCAGTATGAAAGGGGAAGTAAAACTAGGATTAAATATTTTAGTGGTTGAAATGTTAGCCACAATGGCCTAATTTGAAAATAATTTTGATGGTTTTACTTGTTTTGAATAAGTACAGCAGAGTAAATGCATAAATAACTGTCTATTACCAACAATATCCACCAGATCTCAGAATGCTAAGTAATGCTGCAAAGCAGCTGTAATGCAAGGAAATAAAACAAGTATAGGATGGGAAAATTTATTTACTATTCTGTGAGTATTCTTGCTTATGTAATGTGTACCTGACCTTAAAGTTATTTTGCCAGAGCTAGTTTGTGTTTCACTGAATCATAATGTTTAGAGATTAATATTGTACTCATTTTAAGCTGTGAGAATTTCAGGACAGATGGATGAACAGAGATCATCACTGACTTGCATTCTTTGAATACCATCTGGTTAGCAAACACTAGCAGGACAGAAGTAACTTATGTTGTTTGGCTGGCCCTGTGTCTTGTCAGGAAACACAGTAGACTGGCATGGTCCAGGGATGGGTATATTCAGTGTTTCAAAAAAAACAGTGAAAGTCTTCACAGGTATGAGAAATTCTCTCTGATAATGGAGGCAGCTATAGGAATATTTAACAGTGCTATTGAAATCCCAAGCAGATGTTGATCTTCAAAACCTGTATGGGACATGCAGAGTACAGCTTTTGAATTCATCTTGCTAACACTTAGTGCATCCATATTATTGTTCAACTAACTGAAGGTCAATTATTTTTCTGGCCTGTATTTGAAAATGGGAAGAAGACTTTGTCTGAATTGGTAGAAGAAAAAACATGGTTTAGACTGTGTAAGAAGAGCTTTGTTTGTGGTACTGCTGCTCTCCACATCAGAGAGTCTGGTTCCCTTACAAACTGGAGCTGAAAATAAAAACAAAGACATGTCCCTGTGGGAAAGAGACAGATCAAATTGGTTCTCCTACTGTCTGGTTCACTCCTGCTTTTTCCTCATCCTCTTAAACCTTTTTCCAAGGATCAAATAAGCATAGACATGTTGCAGCCCAGCAGCACAGACATGTGCATTGCCCTTGCCCAATGGCACAAAGGGGAGTGAAATTGCCCTCTCTCCAACACTCACTGATAAATTCATGCCCAAAGGTGAACAAGTCTGAGAAAGGGTGTAGAACAAGTATACACATTTTAAGAGTCTCACTAACCAGTGAGGTTTGTGACATCAACCTTTACTAGGCACATTGGATTACAAAGGAAAATGCATGAGGGCAGCTCAAGCCAGCTATTTCATAAGAGTGAGATTTGATTAAGGCCGGGCTATGACCCAGCTAGATGGGGCCATAGATGGTCTGGACAGTGTTGCCATTCATTTAAGTGGGAGCACAGTCTTCTGCCAGCCTAGAATCTTTATCATTTATAGTTTGTGATTTCATTATTGAAGCAAGCTTTTTGCTGAAAATCAGAGGCAGAATTTTTATCGATTATTATGGAGCTAGTACTTTATCTTGGCTTCTTGTATAAATATAAGCTTGTTTATTAGCTGTCAAGCAGCCGTGCACTCAAGTACATAAATAGCATTTGGAAAAAATGCATTTATCTTTCAAAAATCTAAATTCACTTCCTATGTAAAAATAAATTTGCTTTAAAAATTGTTAGTATTCAGCAGATTAATCTGTTTCATTTTTGTCAGGCTTTCACTTTACTACTTTTTTAACAAGATAAAATATCCATTGAAAGTACAATCATAATGAAATGGCACAATATAAATAGATGACTTTCATCATAATGCACTGTTTTTAGAAATGTTCATAATTTCAACAATTATGTTTCTTGACTTCTTGCCAATTAAGTTTAGTCATCTAGAGGCTGTGAATTTTAATGAGAAAGCTGAATGGTCTTTTGCAGATAAAATCTGTTGGCAGGAACACAATCAAACAAGGAAAGGTATAATCTTTTCTTTTCCCCTTATCTCTCTAAGTATCATAAAAAAGATAAGAGAAAAAAATTAAGTGGCGGGAGAAACAAAATAACTGGGCAGAAAGTGCTTTATAGCTTTTATGTAGATTGCATATATTTAAAAAATCTTTGCTTACTACCCCTTGAAATCAGCATGATAGGTTTGAAAGATGCAAGAGATGTTAAACATACCTATGAGAAAATTAAAATGAGAAGCAAACCTTAGCCAATAGCTGTTATACTGTGATTATTCAGACAGTTCTAATGAACCTCTTCAGAAAAAAAAATTGAATCCAAAATCATAGAGGAAAAAAAAAATAGAAGCCACATTAGATACTTCAGATGGTAAACTGTGGTCCATGCTTCTAACTTTCAATGGACACACCAGAATCCCCTGGGGATTAGAATTAGATTAGCTAAATGCCTAACAGCTGTCTCACAGGCATGAGACTAGATAAAGCAACCAAGCTGTAAATCTGTGCAAACTGCATGAAAGGCTACATAATGCAAATTGATTAGTTTAGGACTTGCATTAATGTGGTTGTGAATAAAAATAACCCACCAACAAATCCTCTCCTAATTTTAACAGCCACTGAAGAGAAAAACTTAACAGACTGATCATTATGAGGTATGAGTCTACAATGAATTTACATTGTGATCAAAGAAAAAAACAGAATTACTAATCCCTATGAAGAAAGAGTTCTAATCTCTGTGCAGAAAGGCAAATATTTGAGGTTTTAACTTGGATTAATAGGTGGCTTTCATGGAATACCAATGCACTTTGCATTTTTTAAAAATAGAAACCTATGAACACCTATTGATTTGCATTCAAGGAGGAAAGATGTGATGTGGTACATGTCTCAGCAGATAGATCATACACTATTGAAATGGTAAGCTATGGTAACTATTAGTTAGTAACTGATTAATTTTCTATGGTTTTATATAGCTATAGATTATAACATTTGAAAGTCAGAATGGTAGGAATATTGACTTAATTTCTTAAAGAATTTGTTTCATAATATTTCTTGTCTACTCAAAATTGTACATCTTTTATTCAGCTGAATTTTATCACAGAAAAATAAATGCCATTTAACAAGTACTTTTTTTTGAAGACATTTGTGAGCTGTAAAATTTTATGTCTTAAGTTGTCAAGAGATAATAACCATTAGATGATTAAAATACAGTAAGATCAGTGACCTATATTCTCTCTTTGAGTGCTCTCCCTTTATATCATCTCTCTCTTTATGTATGGACTGCTACATTAATATTAATATAGATTTTTCAGTTCCATATACTGAAAAAAAGAGAAGTTTCATCAGATTTTTGGGCTCTTGGTTTCAGTGAGACTAAAAGCAACCTTCTTGTATGAGGCACTGAGTTCTCAAAGGTTTGAGAGCCAAGTAAGATGCCTCTGTGATGTTTTTGAATGCAAATAGAAGAAAAGTTGTTCTACTTATTTTTAGAGTCAAACAGAAGCCATAGAGAGCCATAGTTCACATAAAAATAAAGCCCAAGGTAATAAGTGGAATGTACTGCATGAGGTGCTAACGGGGAGACATAGCTTCTGGCTGGGTAGATAGAGCACATGCAGAATAAATTCATGTCCAGGGTTTCTCCACACTGTCCCCGATGTGCCCACAGCCAGAGCATGTAGTTACAATGCATCTTCCCTACATCCATTGATAATTCACCATATATGAGTTTCTCTGCTTCTACCCCTGAGAGATCTGATAGTATAATACCTTTAATGCCTTTTTAATACAGGGCACTGTTGCAGTAAAGCACCTATAATTCCAATTCTAAAGCCAATCTGCCATGTGTATGATACTTAAATGCTCATTTGACTCAAATCAGATTTCCCTCACTGATAACTGTAATCACTGCAGAGTGTGTTAGTCTCTCTGTTCCAGCAGGCACTGTATTAATACAATATTTCAGTTGTTTCTGTGTGAAGAAAGAAGTACAAAATTCTATTTTGACTTCCAAAATTTCTTTTAGTGTTTCTGTGATATAGGAAGAAGTTGGTAATTTTGGATTATAACTAATGAATGAAAAAAGTTGCATCCTCATTAATCTTTATTGAGGATGACAGTTAACATGACTGTACACCAAATCTTATTCTAACCTGTTGGTTTGATTATTTGTGTACTGTACTGCTTCTGAGGAAAAACATGCAGTCTTCTGCTTCTTAGAGGAGTACTTAAGCCATCAGGGTGCTAGGTAACATGGATATTTGAGTTCTTGTTTGCTGTATTTTGGGGAGTGACTAAAGCAATTCAAGAATTCAGTACAAATTAATGAAGACAGTCAATGGAGGTAAAATTGAATTTTAGCACAAAGGTCATATAGCTTGGCATTTATTGCAGAAAAAAAAGAAACAAAAAACCTCCCAAAATGCCCCTAAAACACAAAACCAAATGAAGAGCCTCAAATAAGAAATAATGAAAATAATAGAAAATGTATGAAAATGAAATAATGTTTTGTTCTGAAGCATAAATTGTGCATTTATTACTTCATCACATACAACAAATAATGTTAAAGCTCATAAAGCGCTGTAGCCTTTTGCAATTTTACATTACTCGACTCACTGATTTCCTGTAGCAGTGAATTACACAGGTAGATATATCTCATAGACTGTTCTTTCCCTGTCTTTCCTATGAGCCAGTGGTTTTATTTTCTGGTCACAGAAGCTCAGTGTATATCATCACTGCTTTTTTCCTGGTAAAGTCTTCCAATCAAACTATAGTAAAGTAATAGGGAACTACAGGAAACATGATCCCATTGCAGTTCTCCATGTCCTGAGTCCATAAAGCATGAAGCATTCAGGCCATGTTACAGAGAAATTGAAAGTGGACTTACAGGAAGTTATTTCCTAAATACAAGGCCTCTTTATAGCAGTCCTTCTTTCAAGGGCATGTTAATGGAGTCCCAGCTGCAGACTGAGATTTATAAGTGATGGATGGTATCTCATCCCTAGCAAAGGAAACTAAGGAAAAAAAGGAAAAGTCTAAGGCTACCTCCAAGTATTTCACAAGTGAATGAATGCATTTGTGCTCTTATTAAATCTCTTATGTGCTGAAGTTTAATGTGACTTGGTATTGGGAAACCAATCAAAGTGGGAAGACAGGAGCAAAATACAGACATGCATATTCACCACTTTTTAAAGTTCTTATTTGATTAATCCAATAATATAGAAAAAAAGGATGCTTTTATGATGAGCATTGTGCTGCAGTGAAAAAATGTGGTAAATGGCAAATGAAAAAGTGAAGTTTGTCCTCTGCTGAAGGAAAGACATTCACAAATAAAGAAAGTATGGTGTTTCTTTACCAGAGGACATATGTTTGAACCCATTCCTTGCTTTCTTTCTTCCTTTCTTTTCATTCTTTGTACAGTCTGTGCCTGTCTTATACCTTCTTGTTATTTTCACAGCATTTGGGATATTTTATATATGTCATATAAAAATGTTTTGTTCTCTCTGTGCTGTCCTAAAACTAGTTTTAGCCAGGTGTCAAGCTTTCATTCTTTCAGTGATCCATACTTGACCATCTGTGATTTGTGGTCTGAGGGCTTCAATATCATCCTGTGCTTTTATTCTGTAAGTTTCTGCCTTGTGCTTGTTGTGTGGAGGAATGTTGCTACATTTTAACCTCCTGTGCTTTGTGATATGCAGGAGAAATACAACTGTGCCTCTCCAGTTAGTTCCTGGTATAATTTCTTTTTCTCCCAAGGCTTGCAGAAGCTTCCATATGCTTGTTTTTCTAAAGAAAGGTGGAAAACAGGTTACACTCCTCACAAAGTTTCTGAGGACCTTCATTTTTCTGCTTGATTGTGCATCACTCAGCTGGTAACTTGGAGCCCTCTGTTAAAATAATTTTGAAATCTGACTTTGCATGGAAAGGGATTATTCAGCCATTATATTGCTGCTGTTGCTATGTGGCATCAGATCTGCCACTGCAGCAAAGTTTGGGAGAATGATCCAACAAATGCCAGCTCTCATATCTGTCTCCTATCAGTTATTATTGAGCACTGACTTCAAAGACTGATGAGCTCCTTACACGACATATCCTGCTGAGCAGAAGCTAAGGATTCTTAGGGAAAGAGAACAACATGAAAGGGCTTCCTTCTCGGTTCTTGATACATTCATTCTATATGTTTTGATATTATGTTCCCCTCCCCCTTAGCAAACATCTTAATTGTTTGAAGCAATCCAACAAAACAAGTCACAACTGAGGTGACATTATTCTGCAAGAAATGCTGGAATGCTTGAGTTTATGATTCTTGAGATTTTAGATTAGCTCTATTCATACTGTGGTTTACTTGCCTGTATTTAGTTTATTCTCTTCTGCAGATACTACATGATGCCAATATGCCCTTGATTTTAATTTTTTTCCCCAGAATTTTGCTTCATAGTAGCCAAAGAACAGACTATAAAATTAAGAGAAGTTGTATCCTCAAGCTTCCCATTTCCTTGTGCAAAAAGTACCCCTTCAGCACTGAGGTTCTGTTGCAGGAGAGGATCCCCTGGAGTGCCAACCAGATTGTGACAGGTTAGCATTAATTTTCATGACTTAATGACTTCACTTACATGGGAGTTTTATGATGAGTTTTAATGAAGATCTGTTCTAGTCTTTTATATCTGGAATCATAGAACACTTTTATATCTGGAATCATAGAACACTTTGTTGAAATTCATCTAGTCCAGCCCTTAGTAATGAGGACCAAAATCTTGTAGTTTTGAGCTGAGATTATCCTCAAGTAAAAAATTGTTTAAAATTGAGGGTGGATATAAGTGATTTGCTCCCTAGTGGCTTAACTCCTCTGAGGTTCCAAGCAGTCAGACATTCACCACTTTGGCATATTTCAGTCACTGTCTTTGCTAGGGATGCAACATTATGTAGTGTAGAGAGACCAGTAAACATATTAAAATAAAATGGCACGCAAAATATAGCCATGATGCAGTAAATCTCATAAATAGAAGTATTTCATAGTGAGCAAATCAGAAGGCAAGTGTAGCCAAAGGTAACAGCTTTACTGAAAGCTGCATTGTCCTGGAATTAAACAAAGCCAAGAACACTCATGTAAATTAAACGCAGTATCTTGAAATGACACTGCTCTAAGAAAGAAAGAGTGTTGTGCATTCTGGGACAGGCAGGAACGAAGCAAATCTGGGCCAAAACTGGAAGACATATCTCCCTCTTCACCGAAGAATTAATTTTATCAATTTTTAAGGCACCTTTCTGAGATGCTAATCATACCCTGTACAATATGACATTATGTAGATCTTTTTTTTGAAAATGCAAATGGTAAAATAGAAGGTTCATGAATTTCCCAAATTTTGCATTTTCTTCTTACAAAAGTCTAGCTTGAGTAAACAACTAAGTTTTTTGGTGGGAATGGTTTGTTTTGAAACTAAAATGTTGAAAAGCTTTGTTTAAAACATGTAGATTTTGCATGACATTGAATATAGTGATTGAAGATACTCTCTATATCTGATATAACTGAAAGGAATAAAAAAGTGTAAATAAACTCCCCCATCCTAAAAAGGTTTTGAACTCTCAGCCTGCAATGTGTGTGGCTGTTATTTTGTTTATTAGACTATACAATTAGACACATAAACAAGTGTGAAGATTTTTAAATGTTAATTTTGCCACTGGAGGGAGCCCATATTCCATAGATGCTGTAGAAAAAAAAAGTATTATAAGTTTAAAAGGAAAAAAAAAATGGTGCTTCTACAATGTAATACGTATTTTCTGGTGTTGACTTTGCACGTATGCAGAATTTCTGTTATGCTTACTATACTGTTCATTTTTGTCACTTCCACGTAACAAGAAAATTCAAAGTCAAAAGTCAGAAAAGCAGTCACCTTCTTTGAATATAACTTTTACCAGAAAAGAGATAGTTTGGAAGAAAACTAATTACTACCTTAGTTTCAACACTGGAGTAAGGAAGTGCACAACCAGACTGCAAGGTCAATGTAGCTCCAGAGCTGGCAGAGCCTTCAACTTGTTTTTGAAGTATTTGACTATCATTAAGTTTCATTTTTCATAAAAACAATTTTCTTCCAATCTAAGTGGACTTGCTGGTATGATTTTTATCTTTTGAGACCTCTGACTTTTTAAATATGATCTTGAGTTAATCTGTTCTAAAGCACGGTTCAAATGTCTAGGAAAGTTACCAATGTAGTGCTGTTTGTCATCATCTTATAATAACCAGTCGACAGGCAAAAAGCTATTAAAGCTTTCCTCTCCCTTGAGGGTTGTTTGATTTGTCATTCTCCATTTTTGCAGGCTGTGTACTCAAACCAATTTGTGATAACACGACCAGAAAGCTAAATTCAGTCAAGAGTTCATGCTGACATTGTTATTCCATACCAGAGGCCCAGCAGGGAGAGAGAGTGCTATAATTCAGATAACATGGTGAAGTGAGATCTTGTATCACAAAGACTTTTGTGGATGAAGAAACATAAACATTTTCTCTTTTTATTTAAATTAGAAGAAGATGTGGGGTCATACTGAAGTTGTATCTGCTATTTTTGTTTAACATTCTTAAAGAAAATTCAGCTGAATTGAGGCTTAGGGAGATGGTTGAATTACAAGATCTCCTCTCAACACATGTTTTAAGAATTTAGTTTGACTTTGTCAGGTAGTTTTTATTTCAAATATTTGAAGTAGGTTGGAAGAAAAACATGCAACGAGCTATATTTATCAGGAGATACTTTAAAAGTAAATTGCATAAGCCCAAAAGAGTTTCACGTTTCCATAATTAAATTGATATTGATTTGTTGAATATTTTAAAGAATCATTTAGAGAATCATTTTTTGAGAACATGGGACAGGTCAGAATGTCCTTACTTTTAGCAGTGAGATCATGAACACTGTCAAGAATTTATATTGAAAAAGTTAATTTCCTACCTATTTGGCAGTGTCTTAGTTGACAAATTTTGCATTTTCAGTTAATTATATAGCATTTCTCATCTTGATATTTGAAATGGAATATCCCTTCTTTGTTCTTATTTTTATTTATTATTATTATTATTTTTAGTTTGTCTTTTTCTGTATGTAAATGCAATGTGGTCTTGCTAGAATTAGGGTCTGTGGCTTTGCACATGTGTATTCCACATTGGTAACTGAATTTAGCTTGAGTCTTATACTTTACCAAATGTGCTTCAAGAAAACCTGTATTAACATGAAAGAAAATATAGCAAAGCAAATGCAATAAAATGATGGTATTGAAGTCTGTTGAAGAGATCAAAGAGGAATTATTATCTTGTCAAACCACATTGAATTGAGGTCATAGATATGTTTTAGATATTATCATTCTGTACTGTCAAATCTGAGATTTTTCTTGAAAAGTTTGTTCTGACAAGTCACAGGCAAATAATTTTGTTCATTCCTGATAGTTTGTTCCAAAAAACATGAACTAGGATGAATACCTGCAATTTTTAATGAAGAAAATTGGCAAAATAGGACATAAAGAAAAATAAACTCTATCTTAATTAAAAACAAATTAAGTTGGTATAAGTATTGACACGGTGAGTTTCTGAATGTTTCATTGTATTCAAGGTAAACAATGGCTTTAGACTGTTCCTTTTCTGCTTGCACAGTTTGAAGTTTTGCTGCTTAGAATGTGCTCTTAAACACAAAGGAATTCCATTTTCAAACAGCTTTCCGACCTCTTCTTTCTATCAGGAATATTCATCCTCAGAAAAGCTCTTCAGTGCAATTGAAAGTGAAGTAAATGGAGTGTTTGGCTTCTGTAGAGCTCTTTTGATGTAGGCATTTCAAGCAGTTCAACCAAAGAGGTTTTTTGGGTTGTTATTTTTTTGGTTTTTTTTTTTATTAGGACCAGGTAGAGAAACTGAGTTTTAGAGTTGAAGAAAGCCCAAATTAGAAGCAGTATTTCCAGAGCCCTGATTCAGCTTAATTTATTAGCCTGCATGTCTTGGTCACCATCTCTTCATCCTAACATATTATGGGAAATCACAAGATGAACTTTCTTAAGGTTTCTAGCTATTTGTATCTCTAAAATCTCTTTTCTTTTATTAAAGTAAATCATGTTACTCTATCTCTGCAGTGCTTTTGATCTTTCCTTAGTGGATGTATAGAAAATCAGTATTGGCAGTGTTTTCTCTGTTGTTATATCCTTGCTACACAAGTATTTTATCATAACATCAGTTCCAAATTGAAAAAAGAGATGAGATCTGAAAAAGCAGACAATGTACAAGGAATGGTAATTTTTCAGACAGGAGATGCAGGAGAGGCCTCTGTGACCTTCACTCCATATAAGATATTCCGGGAGATGTTCCTGATTGAGCTAGTGACCTTTTTTTTCCTCCAGAAATTTGATGTGAAAATTTGATCTGTATTTTCTAGAAAAACTCAGTGTAGAGCAAGGAAAAGAATTACCCATGCCAATTCAAAAGAAAGCTCACATCAAATCTCTATTTCTAATGCATGCAGTGTTTAAAAAAATTAAATCCCTGCTCAACTCTTTATGTGGTGCCAAATTGAGCTTTCATCTCTGAGCAGAAAGAGGAGAAAAGCTGAAAGAAAAAAACCAAAACAGATTGAAGAAACATTTCATTGCAGAAGAACAGGAAAGGGGGAGTACTGTAGGGACTATACATCCTAAATACCATGAACTCACAGTAAATACATGTTAAATAGTTGAGTCACCTGAACAGAAATATTCTATCCAAACTTATGTCCTATCCCCCAAAAAATTTGCTTTCATATTTTTCTTTACAGTTGATACATCCTTGAGAAAATGTGATCATATTGCAAAAGACTGAGAGTTTTAATCAGATTTTTATCTACCAACTTTTAGTGCTTTCATCTAGGCCGAGATGTTTTTTGCTAGTCCCAAACATTATTTGAAAATAAGGGAAAGATATCCATCCCCAATGCTCCTTATAATTCTGTGTTACATTTGTGTTTCTGTTGTCTCTACTTTGCAAGTATAGTTATAGCATTCAAATTCCAGTTATTTATAATTTGAAATATGGGATTTATACTTTTTTGTAGTTCCAAATGTTGTTAAGTAGATTAGCTTTTTAAGAAAATTACAGACACACAGATTTTCATATTAAAACTAAGAATTTTTGAATGTGCCGTAACACTTAATTCATTTACATTTCAGCACTTCAGATTAAACAAGGTTGAGCTTGGCTGCACAAGAGAAGAGGGAGAAATGCATTTTCAGAATTCCCCCATAATTTTTTGCTGGACTGACTTTATGAATCCTATACATCTGCAGGGTCTAAGTGTCTCCAGTGCCAAGGTGTAAAATGTTTCTTTTTTGTTTCTCAGAAGATGTTGTGCCTGACACAAGATAAAAAGTGCACATGAAAACTTTTAGTGCCTTGTGAATGGCAACATTTTGCATGTGACGTAAAATTCAGATTTGAGCGCAGTATGTTTTTGCAACCTTCTTTAAACACTTAGATGAGCTACTTACAGAAAAAGTGTAAATTAATTGTCCTAATGTAAACATAATATGTATTTTAAAAAAAATTGTTTAGGCCCTGTACTAAGGAATGTGATGTGGCAAGCAGATATCAAAGAGAAATCTGAAATAGAGGAGAATGCAGTGGTTTGTTTGGGATTACATGTAAATGGCCTGAGATATTTAATAGACTATGTAAGTGGCAGGAATTTTTCTTGATATTATGATTAAAAGATTCTTTGGTTTTATTGCTGGCTATATCAGTGAATCGTAAAAAGGCAGGTCTTAACCTCTTTGTCAGAGTTTTATAAAATAAATATCTGTCTTATTCACAGATTAAGCCAAATTAGCATTTGGAAATGTATGTAAGTGTCTTAACTGAACTGTTTCTAAAAATAGAAAGCATTAAAATAAATTATATGAAAATGTGGTTGCTTAAAATAGTGTTGAGAAAGTGTTGATATGTTTTTTTAAATTTCAAGAGGGGAAAAAAGTAAACAAATTAAAGGTTGTGTATCAGAAGAACAAAATGGAAACACAAATTGTGCAGCCATCTGCAGGACATAGTATAACAACTAACACCGAACTATTTTAATAGATTTTGTGACCTTTAGAGAACCAACTGTTATTTACAAGCTGGCCCTATTAAGTGATAAGAAATAGCTGAGTGTTGGAATCTAGACGATTAAACAAAACAAAGTTGAAGTTGCTTAGAGGTTTGGAAAGCTTTATATGAGCTTTGTGACAGTGAAGTAAGTATCGCATTGATGAAATTACTATGGTTTTCTATTTTAAAGAAAGAAAACAAATTGAAGTGTGAAATTAAGGTGTTAGATATATAACTTCATGGAAATAAGCCTTCTTCAAATAGTAACCATAGAAACTTTAAAGCACATGAATCTTTAAAAGGACTGAGGTATAAATGACAACTCTATGGCTTGCTTGTTAGCAGACTAACAGTGCCTTTCCCTTCCTTTACACATTATCTGCTTATTCATTTCTTTGGCACTGCAATGCAGATACTTTTAAACAACAACAACAACAACAACAATAGTAGTAATAATCTGTTTCCTTAGGCCTTCACAAAGACCACTGTAGAGATGCCGAAGCAGAAAGAGTTTTAGTTGTCACTGAATAGCTCTGCCTCTCAGTGACTGAGGGCCCCCATCCCATCTTTTCACCCACAGAAGGGAGGGGAGTTTTGCATCCTCCTGTAGTCTGTGTCCTTCACAAAAGAGATGCAGAAAGATAGAGGCAGAGGTCAATCTGGCCTTTTATCCACAGACTCACTCAAAATATAATTTTTCCCTCAACAGCACTTAGCTACATTTTTGGAATAATTAATTAAAGAGTAGAAATATGTTTTGTGGCTAGAAAATGTTGGTATTGCTAATTTAGAGTGCATGATTTAATTATGTGGTTACCCTAAAGCATATATCATATTATACCAGGATTATAATAATTTGGTTTTGTGACATTTTTAAGAGGTCTACTTAGTTTGGAAACTTCATTTCGATTACAGCACTTGCTGGGTCCCACCAGAATGAGACCTTTACACAGAGTGTAGCAAATAGTACAAGAAAGAACTCTGCTATGGACAGAAATGGTTTGTCCTTCCTTTTGCTTATCTACTTCAGCTAGGTATTGTGTACTAATACCAGTTTTTGTGCAGTCCTGTGGTGAACTGGATCAGGGAACAGATTTGGTAGAAAATGAACAGATCTTTTGTAGTTTCAGGGTTTATAAATTTTCCATTCCATCTGGGCAAGAGATGTGATGAATGTGAGCACCAGAGCAAGGGAGGCAGTAGGGCTTAGTAATGAGAGAGGATGTTAGGAAATGGGGTTGTGAGATTGCCTCATTTTACAGAAATGCAGTTTGTTGTTGAATTAGCATGACTGCTTTGCATAGAACCAGAGCAGAGAGGATAAGTACTGAAAGTTAAAGAAAGCACATAGAGTTTCTATGTGGAAAAAACTGCTAGATTGTGTTTGTTTGTTCGTTCCCCCTTAGTATTTATTTAAAAGAACTGAAGCAGGTAATGGTAAAATGGGTTTACTTTCACTGTAAAAATGGTCCATTTATAGCAGAATTGAAAAAACCTTCACCAAAACTGGAACAGTATTAAAATAGACACATCTGAGCTTTTTTCACTGCGAACAGTTCAAACTGCCTTACTTTCAAGAATCATATGATTTAATCTGCTGGAAGCACCAATATAATTTTTCTGTAGTTACTTTGTATTTTCAGGGTGTCCACATGATTAAACTTTGGTGGCTTTCCTTAGAAGAAGGTCCTTTTCACGAAATTCCCCATTACTCCTTCAAACCTTGGCCATTAAAAACACAAAGTAGGAAGTTGAAGTGTTTACAGCCAGCAGTACAGTAACTATGAGGTCCTTTGGCACCCACTGTAGACAGGAGCTCATAATTCCTGTGCTCTTCTGTGGGGTGATTTTGGTCCTGGGGTAGTTTAACCAAGAGTAAAAACAATAAGAAATCTTCAAGGAGAGTCTTACTGTGTCATAGCCATGACTCTTGACATGTCAGGAGAATACATTTGCTGATGCATTTGGTCTACCCAAGTAGCGGCACAATAAAGAAACAGTACAAATGTGAGAATTAAGAATGAAACCACAAAATAAATCATTTTTTAAAATATGAAAGAATTGTGTCTGCATTAAGAGGCATCAGAGGATTTAAAAGTAATTCAATATATTTTCCCGTAGCCCTCTATTTTTGTTATGTCATTGGGCAGTAAATAATGGTATTTTTTGCAGGAAAGACATCTTATATTTTCAAATCAGTGACATAAATCTAACCATATGGATTAGGAAGTCATCCATACCTTACTTACAGTCTAATCTGCAGAAGATACATAGTGCGTTCTGTTGGCAGTTCTTTAATATTGGAGGAGATGAAGAACTCATCAGTCACTTGCAGATTACCTTCAGTAAGGTTTTCAGAATGTGCTTTTAATGAGGCTAATTTTTAATAAAAAAATTGTGTAAAATTTCCTGACCTGGGTAATGAAAGTCAAATGAAGAAAAACCACAAATGCAACTATTGTAACAAGGGTCTACTAGCGATCTATTATTCCTGTCTTATTCCTTGTGCCTAGCCCTTAGTCTTCACATATCAGAAAAACCTAGGTCTAGAATTTCTGCATCTAAATAATGAAGAATTACTGATAATGAATCCAAATAACAAATATGCACAAATATTCATATTAACGTATTTGAAAAATTTGACTGCTTAAATGGCTTGAAAGTACAACTTCTTGGCAATAAATGCTGTTAAAATTTTCCTAATATTTGGTCTTGTACAGTTTTTTTCCAATTCTTTTAAAGTGGTTAATAAATCGCATGTATGATGTCCCTTGATGTTCCTGCTGCAGTTGGTTTTTCACTGACTCGTGCATCTTAAAATTCTGAATCTTACCACTGCCATACAGGACTTTTTTAATAGAGTGAATGAATAGCACAATATATTTGGGGGATTAATCCTTTATTATGGCTCTGAACAGCATGAAAACAGACTAGATAAAAGACCTGAGAAGGAGGAGATTGTGTTCCTTTCTGTAATTCTTCTCAGTCATCCTCTTTGTAGGTAAAGTATGTTGAGATTGTCAAATCCTGTTTTACGTGGTGGTTTCCTTGAAGATCAAGATTAAAGACTGAGCATGACAAGGAACGGCTTATTAGGTTTGGTATTTTTTAGCACTTTGTGAGATAGTCACAAAGTTACTTATATTAAAAAAATTGAAAAACATACATCCATTTTTCTTATATAAAGATGGACTTTTAAAAATTAGAACAGTGCTGCATTACTGTAATGACTACTGAAGGATTTTTCAATGTAGAAAGTAAAATCTGAGATCTCTATCTAGAACCAATAATTCGTTTATAAAGAGACTGTATAACATTAACTCATTTCTGTAATGGTGTTGTGACTAACTAGTCAAGATCCTTGAGTATTAAATAAGAATGAAAAGCAGGCCCCTTCCCTTTCAACTTTGTACTATGTCAATACACGCTTTTCATTGTAAAACTGCTATATTAACTGTGAAGGCAGCAACAGCTGCAAAGGTAGCAAAGAGCTAGAAATATAAACACAAAGATAGCAATAAATGGATCCCCTGTGTTTTCTCATGAGAATACATTCTGTCACTTGGATGACTCTACATTCAGTCAGTAATAATTTATGAAAATTAACTATTCTGTGTCAAAAGGACTGTATTCATTTAAGCGATAGGTCTTGGCAGGCAGCAAAATGTGGGATTTTCTTTTATTGTATCTGTGCTGCATTTTTTTTAATCAGCTAAGGAGCAAATTATCCCATCAGATGACTGTCTTGTTGGTGTCACTTTGCATGAGCCAAATGAGAACATTTTGATATGTTTTAAAACTGATATATTTGTATGTAAAAGGAAAGAAAGTGGAAAAAAACTCCCAGAAAGAATGAAAAGCTGACACCCCAATTTTCACAGTATATTACTATATTGGTGGCATATCTAAATGCAGTTAGGAGTGATAGTATAAATGACTGCACAGAGGCTAAATAGTTTCTTACTCAGTTTTTATTTAAAGGAAGGCAAACCAAAGTTAGAGCTTTTTGACATTGTGAGATTAGTTTTTGTCCTGTGTTTTGAAGAGTGTGATGGTTACCTTGCTATCTGCCATATAACGTTGTTTATTATGTAATTGTATTTACTTCCCCCAAGTAAATAAATAAACAAATAAATTAACATAATCGCTGATTGGAAATTTCCAATCTCCATATCACTGAAGAGTTCTCTCTTATGTTTTTTTGTGTTGCATTGGAGAGAAGTAAAGGGGCTCAAACATACAATAAAACCTGCACCCTGGCCAAATCACTTTAATTTCTCTCATTTTGGCTTTTCCATCCCCTGTTTGTTTACACTCTTAAAAATAAATAAGTGTTGGCAGAATATAGCAGTTTGGTAGGAGTTAGATTCATTATTCACAATAAGCACATCTGTGAATAGCTGTATTAGCTATGATAGCCAGATATGGAACCTGTATGGTCCTGCTGGAAGTTACTTTCTCGTATTACGTGCATTTTACTTTCTCATATACGTGTGTTTGATGCTATGAAAGAACCTCAGGAATTTAGGTAACCTCAGGCAGTGTCAGAAGTCTGTTTTCTAGGCTGGCCTGCAGGATTGAGAGTGCAGATTTAGAATGGACATGGGGATCACCTAGCTTAATCCCTTGTGTTCAGACTGAAGAAAGTATAATGAGACCATCTATTCCAGGAGCTCACTATGCTGTTATTAAGTACTTATGGCTGAGTAGATTCCAAAATAGTACTTTGCCATGTTTCAGTCTTTAATTTTTTGGATCTTTTAAACAACAATCCTGGTATTAACCCTAGGTCTTTTTGCCAGACGTAAATGATGATACTTGTCCTGCTTCTGTAGACAGACATGTGGAAATGGCTCTGACATGAAGAAAGACCTGATGACATTTCTCTTAAGATTTTATGATGAGGAGATAAATGGCCTTGTCTTTCCAAAATCATTTGAGTGTTTGCAAATTCTAAAAATCTTAATTCCTTGTAGATCCTGTTACTAGATAAAGAAGTTAATCAGTAACCAACAAAGTTGACAGATTTCATTCCAGTTGTCATGAATTCCATGCCCATCAATAAATCCAAAAGTCAGGTTTGCCTTTTTTGGAACAGTTTTGCACTACTGATTTACATTTATATGCTGCTCACTGTGAAACTGCAGTAACTACTAATTTTTTGCCATTTGGTGCTTGTGCATTTGTCTTCTCCAGATTAACTGCTGTCCTCAGACACATTCTTGCTGAATGGTTTGTTGATTTCAGGGCATGTCTTCAGCTTGACAAAACCATTTGGAATTTTGATCTTATTCTCCCGCTGCCCATTCTACTGGAGAAGTTGCAGTTTCTCCTGTTTTGGGGCTGCTGAAATTGTGAATGTATCTTTTTTCTTGTTCCCTTGGTGAAGTTTCCCAGTTTTGAGACACGTTTTTGTAAGACTGCTGGACACTGGTAATTAGCCTTTTGGTGTAATTTCATTTTACAGCTTTTGTCTTTAGGTAATGTAAGTGTCCTCTATAGTTAATTTCCTTAGCTTGAAATTGCTTCTGGTGGAGGATACTGAAGCCTTGCTGCTGAAGTTTCTGATCAAATGCCACAGTACTCATTTGGCTGTTAGCTCTTAGAGGTAGAGAAGGTTGTTACTGCAAATTAATGCTAATAAAAGTCAGTCAGTACCACTGTTTCTGCCTCCCTTGTATATATCATATGTAATCTTTAACACATCTTGCTGATGCAGTTATCAGGCATTCTGCTGTTAGGGCAGTGCTAAAAGGTATTTTCACTGAATTAACATCTCGCAGATCAAAGCTTTAATATTAGCAGAAGTTCTTCATTATGGGCTGCAAACATTTTATACCAATAGTCGGACATTTTGAGTTCCCTCAGGATTTGTTCTTGAGTTATGAATCACATCTCACTTTCAGGCAGGGCTTTTTCTTTGGTGATGAGCATGATGGCTAACATGCTCATGTCCTGCAATTTGCTTTTGACGTTGGTATTATAATTTATTGCAGAAGAACTCTTATGGACTCATTATAAACCCAAAAAACTAACTTTAAGAGCACTCTACATGCAACTTTTATTATTTTTGTTGTCTGAGGAAGGAGAAGTGACATTTAATTAGCACTTTAAGGAAAGTTGTTGACGTGAACCATTGCAGTAGTTTCATCATGTTGGCATCCAAAAAACATTTGCTATATTTTTGAAGTGTAACCCATGTTCCTTTTTATGGTACAATAAGGGGACCAGACTTATGATATATAAAGTTGCATGTACTGGGGGTCAAAAGGCAGAAAAATAATGCTGACATGTGCCAAATTGCATAAATCGGGAATTTCATTTAATTAAAGTTGTAGAAAGACAAAAAGTTTGAACACTGTCTTAGAAAACGTGTTAGAAAGTTGTTAGTAATCATAGAGGAATAAGATTAAGATTTACTTACTTTATTGTCTTTAGGTCTCTTTGACCAGGGAAGTGCAATAAAGGATGTGTTCACTCAATATTGAAGGAAATATATTTATTGGTTTTGGTCTGTTGCGTAATAAGTTCTTCAACTTTTACAATATTGAGGTATACACGTTACATACAGGGCAAATATTAGAGCTCGATTTTTTTTTCTTGTTTTTCTTTTTCTTTGCTTCTTTCTTGGCCTGTAAATATATTTTCCCCAATATTTACCAGCTGAGGGAAAAAGCTACACTGCAGCACTTTTTCATTGAAATTGCATCAAAATGGTTTCAGCGGCTCTCTTGATTCCCTGCCAGCTGGAGGCAGGCAGCTGCCAGTTCCCCTCCCCTCCAGCTGCCTCTAGAGCTGGGCTGGGTTTAGCAGAGGTGTGGTACCATGGTTGAGAGAGGCAACTGATGTGGACGGCTTTGCAAATGCCTTCTGTGGTTTTGGAAAGCGCTACAAGAACATTTTGTTCCAGGACTAGCTTTTGCACTTGGAAAAATTCTGACTAAAAGAGCATGTTTGGCCAGCCATTTCTTGTTCTATGTTATATTTGTTTGTTTGTTATAAAAGTCATTGCAGAGCTGGGTGTGACATTCACAATGCAGGAGGGAATGTAATATTAATAAACAGTAGAAATGGCTGTTCTGCAAGCTAACTTGGAGCTTTCTAAATGTGCATTTTCTGTAAACAACCATAAAAGGCAATCCAATCTCCGGTTGGAAGGATTGTTGGCCTGGTGTGGTTATGTGTTCTTTAGAGGAGAACACGTATTATGTTCTTGAGCATTTTTATTTTCAATGGTAGGTTTTATTAAAAAGAATTGGAGGCTTCTACCTTGATTTTGACTAGAAGTGAGGATATGGGATCAGCAGAAAGGTAGTTGTGTGACAATGGTTCAGAAAATGGGAAGGTGGAAGATCAGTGTTGTTATTTGGATGTGATTTTAGTGGGGGTGTCTCTCATTTTGAAACTGGGGGTCAGCTGAGGTTTGCTAAATGAGTCAGTGAAAGTGTTAGGTGAAGGAGACTAAGGAAATCAAGGCTGACATGGATTTTGCTGTTTATGTTTGGATAATGCTATTTCATGTGTGTGTAAGCTGTTCTTTGTACCTTTGCTATTGTTATAATATCACTGTCCCTCAGATATATCTTTTCTTCCTTCCTCTCCTTTTCTGGCTGTGATGCATCAGCTCCATTCTGGTCATGAGTTGCTATTGAACAGATCTGTGATGTGATTTTTCAAAATCTCCCTTTACTACCAGAAAGCTCTTTGTCTGGAAAATTCCATATGGTCCCCTTGGGCTTCCCCAGCATGTCTCTTCCTTCATCCCCATCATCCATTCACATGCCTTATCTTTCCAACACTTCCTGATGCAAACATTAAATGTGGAAATAAACATAGTCTGTAAGGAATGGATAAACTCTAATTAGGAAATAGAAACTGGCAGTGGGACATAAGTGAGTAGAAGGAGTGACTGCAGGGAACCTTCTCACAACTCTGCTCCTTGGCAGCTTTCACCCCAGCATCTTTTTAATATTTCCATGCTGGTTCATTTGGAGAAATACTGCTGAGATCTGGGTAAGCAGAGGATAAAAAAACCATCTGAGGTCAAAAATCACTGGCTTAAGAGGTTTGGAGCTAAGAAGGCAGCATCAAATGATGGAAATAATTGGGTAGTTTCTCTTTAGAAAATGAAGCTCTTCTCTGTGCTTAAAATTTGCAAGAGCCCTCTGCCTGAAAATATTTGTCTGGCAGTCTGGAATTTGTAGTCTGTAGTTCATTAGCTATTGAGACTGGGATGGATGCTGACATTTTAATGAAATGGCTTTTAAAGGTATATTTTATTTTAATGCATTTCCTAAGCATGAAAGAAAACACCCTAATAAGCAAATATTATAGAAGATTGATCTGTGTTCTGAATGTATTGTGTTAAATATTAAACCAAAATTCAATCTTCAAAGTTTGAAAAAGAAATATATAAGCCTCAATGTGACCTTAAATACGACACTGCCATCAGTGCCTTTATGATAAATTGCCAAAAGCAATAATCTGTCTCTGTAATCAGATATGGCCGTAGTATCTGTGGAGCTACATTTCTGCTTATGCAGAGGGCTCCATTCAATTCATCAAAAAAGTGGATTTAAAAGCAAAATGTAATCTGTTAAGATGCAAGACCTGGCAAGTTTTGTTTCTTCAGTAGTATAAAATCGAAACTGCTTTAGTTGTGGATGAAATTAAACTTTTCCCTAGATGTCTGTGATATTACATTTTCAAGAGGTACCAGAAGCTGGCAAGCTGATGAAAGAGGAAAATGTTTTAAAATATTTTACTTTAAAGTACAAAAGGGTGGTGAGGGGGAGGAGTATGTATGTGTGCCTGCATATTGCTAACTACTGTAATTGGTGAGCACCCATCTGTGTGAGTTTAGCCAGGTTTTTAATTTTATGATTTAGTTATGAAAGGGAAGAGTTGGCATCTGCAGAGGAAACTTCAGAGCTGTCTCTGGCCTCAGTCTGGAAAGAAACCTGGGAGACATGGTTGCACCCAGGAATGTCTCAGTTTTTCTAAGAAAGAAACCCAGAGGGGTATCTTGCAAAATAAATGAAGACAGTCATTGGAAGGGTAAGAACAGCAGATATGCTATATGAAGATGGTTCTAAAGGTGAGTCAGGTGGGGCTGGTGAGGTTGAAGGTTACCCTGGCAGATCTGCTGTATGGGAACAGATGAACAAGAACAAAGGTCAGTTCAAAATCTAAAAATATATATGATTTTAATCATATTGTTCAATTTCTATTGAAATTGGTGAAGCAACTAATTTTATCTTGATGTCCTTGACTGAGACAAAACCTCTGGATCAGCTTCCTTAATGCATGAGGTATCTGCTACTCCAGATCCCTGATCTGCTTTTCCTTTAATCACTTTTTAAGAAGAAGTAGTAATTTTATTGCTGCTTTTATTTGCTCCAGGAGCCTAATCGCAATTTGATATTGGAAGGTTTTGTAAAAGTTTATCTCAGATCACACACTTCAAAATCTGGTTTTGTTTTTTCTTAATTCCATGTTACACAGAAAAAATAAACCAAAATCTTTTAAAAACAGGAGTGCTCTTTTGTGTTCAGACTAATGCCTAATATTATTAATTAATTTATGAAGTGCAGACTGGCATGAATCCTTGTTTTCCTTTGGTTTTAAGACTACTTGTGATAGATAATAAAATAAGCAAACCTGTATTGCTGTTGAGCATTTATAATGCTTCATTAAAGAAATGATTATAGTTCAGTTTTGAAATGGCACTATGTTTATTTTAACAATATTGATTAATTAGGTTTCTGTTTAATGATGCATATGTAAAGTGGAGGATATCTAGCTGTATACAGCACAAAGTACTTGAAGTGAGGCTTGTGTTGAGTGCAGCAGGTCCCTGTCTATACAGCTTGAAAATGTTTTTAAATCCCTGTAGGTTCAGAGCCTCATAGAAAAAAAACAGACAGGAGAATGTTCATGTTTTGAAAGTGGGGAAATGACAGAGTCTGGCTTTTTTATGGGTAGGCATCGTTGTTTTGTAAAACACCACAACTAAACCCCAAAGCAAGAGAAGTGTGTTAGGGTAGATGTCTGAGATTGCTTTCATCTTCTTGTAGCTAATTCTAGCTAATTCAAGAACAAATTACTTTGCAATTTCTAACCAAGTTTAGAAGGCTGTCTGAATTGGCTCTCATGAACTGAAAGGTGTGCCTACCTATTTTGTATATGTTAAAGCAATTTAGGATTTCATGGTGTGTGAAAGCATTTGTAGGACATTGCAGTTAAGAAACCATGACATTCAAAAGCTATTTTGTGGTTCATATGTTTTAAATTGTTGGAACTTATTTTAGAACAGGCCTGTTGAAGCCTGTCTGAAGCTATGTGTGTGCATTACTATTTTTTATACTGACCCTAGTCCTGGTAGAAATAGACTTACACACAAACAGTGGTTAAGTCTTTATATTAAATGGCCTAGTCTATTTCTGTTGCCTTAATCTTGTCCTTATGAGTTTGTATAAATCTACTTTTATTGTTATGCATCACACAAGAGGTACTAAAAATATCTGTTTAGTTTTTTTTTTTGCTGCATACTGAAACAGTGATAAAAAGATGAAGAATATTTTGTTTTATATAACTCCTGCTAGGCTAATATTACTCTTTTTAAATGCCATTTTGTGTCAACACACCCAGCTAAAGCTGTAGGACCTTAAATACCACCCACGCAAATAGTCTCTGATTCCTGCGAGGAGTCATTTTCCTTAAGTATCTATCCAACAGATGGATCACAATTTCCTTGTACGGCAGAAACAGTTAAAGTAGGATGGAGCCACAGGAACATTATATTACAACATAGTTTCAATTCATTTTACTTGCTATCTTCTTGTAACATAGCAGCTTGAGACACCGATGATCTTCCCTTTTTAGTAGCCATAAAAATGTTCATACTGTGTTGTGTTTTCCTTTGTCTTAAACATCTTGTCTGGCTTGGAAATTTCATATGAAGGATGTTGGTTTGAACAGCCATTCTTAAGTTCAGATAAGAATGGGAAAGAGTCATGTTGCTGGACTGAATCTTTTCTTGGCAGGGAGTTTGTGGAAAAACAGTCATGCTAACTTCAAATTTAAATACACACAAGATGATATGCTAATAGTGCATGGGAAAATGGAGAAGAGAGTTACTACTCTGTAACTTTGATAGGTGCATGCCTGAATAGATATTATGCCATTTCTATGGAATTTTTTGAGTAAAATTTTGCTGAATTTGTTACCCTGTCAGGATACCATATATGCAGGCTGCCTGGACTAGCTGTATTCATTTCTCTTTTTAGCCAGCAAAGCTGCGAAGTCCTGATGTTGATAATGGCTGGAATGGTCTTAAATATTAGACTGTGAAAAAGGTTTTTCATGGGAGATGAGAACAAAGCTCATCTGACAAGCATTGCATCATAAATGAAAAGGAAGTCTTGCTTTCTAACCTGTCTCATGGCTCCGTAATTCCTCTGTTTTCTTGCCAAAAATCATTTACTGCTAATTTAGCTCCAAAGATCTTGGCAAGCATTTTTTTTGTTTTTTCCTTTTGCAAATTCCCAACGTTTTGATCATGATCACTGCTGTTCATATATTGACAGTGTATATTCCTGCAGCTGCTTTGGGTACTTTAAATAAATTTCAAGTTTAAAAACATGGAGATAGTGCATTTTAGTTAATAATCCTCCACCATCTATTAACTCTGTACCATTAAAACAGGTTTTAATTAAACATAAATTAGTCTACAGCCTGGCAGTGTGGGTCTTGTAAGCTAACGTTTAATATATACACTAGTTAAATAGACAGGAGTGAGATCCAGTTAGACCCATTATTAGTAATGTCCTCTGGTGAAAATGAGAGGCGATCTGAACTCTTGATCCTTGGTTTTGTAAAGGAGGGCAGATGAAATACTGGAGCATGCTCACCTGAGGGGGAAGATACAAAAAGCAGGAATGAAATGCTAAATGCTGAGTTGCATGGGATCAGAGCTGGGACATTGCCAGCTGGACAAGAGAAAGAAAGAGGAGCAGAGAAGAAAGCAAGCTCTGGAACGCAGCCATGAGACAATAAGGATGTGGGAAGAGATTTCAAGGGAGAATGATCAAATGATGGGTTAAATATTGCCCCATGTGACTACATTTTAATGGATATTATGGATTAATGGAGCATAGACAACTGGAGTACCCAGGGGTGTGGAGTCCCTGCATGCTAATGAGGGATAAAGCACAGCTCCACTGTCATCTGAGAGGGGGACAAAAAACATGACTGAGAGGTTGTATTTCTGTCATCTTGGTATGGCAAAAAAGACAAGATCTGTTTCTTGGGGCATTTGGTTGTGGGGGGTTATTGGGTGATGGTTTTTTCTGTTCGTTATTTGTTTCCTCCTCTTTCTGCAGGCCCTTAAGTCTGTGAAAACACCTGAACTTCAAGGCAACTACTCCCCATACGGCTGAAGTGAACAGTATACATTTCTTATAGAAAAAAGGAATGACAATAATAACTCTATTGCCTCACTTTTTTGTTTTCAGTAATGCTTGGGACAGTATTTCCACCCCATGAGGTTTTTTGGAAGTGTCTTTTCAGTAGATTTTACCTGGAAATAAGTTTTTTGAAGGAACAAATATAAAGCGAAATTACAGCTTAGGCAAATTCTTCTTTGGGAATATCATATCTTCAGTCAATATTCCTTGAAGATTAGAGAACTGGTTTGAAAACCTCTTCAGTGTATAAATATCTTTGTATCATTGGCAGTGGGACACCTTAGAGCTCTGTTCCTAGTGCAAAACATAATAATCATGGTTTTTCTTTGCTCCTTGAAAAGGTGCTTGGGGTTGATATCTGCTATTCTGACATTGGATGGCCACCACTGATGTTTATAATGTGCATTTTACATATTTTTGCCTGCCACCATCTCATTTTCTTTCATTATTACTGCCTCAGTTTCCCTTGGGGAAAGGCAGAAGAAGATGCGCAGAGATTAAATGACAGTTAATCCAACTGTACCTTCACAAATGTATTTCTAGGAAAAATATGTTTGCTTTTCTGTTCTGCAATTTTGTATGGACTTACTCTGCCATCTCCATAGCTCATGAAGTGTAACCATGCAGTGTCCCACTGTAGCAGCCATGCATAATGCATGTTTTTTGCCTTAAAAATTTCCCTTGCATTAGAAACAATACGCAATTACACGCGCTTTAAGTGGCATAACAGGGGAATGAGGGCAAAGAAAAGAATCTGTTTGGAATAGCTTAGTTTCATAAAATATTTGTTTACAGTATGAATTTTAATAATTAATGTTCAGATTAAAACACTTTGCTTATCTTCTTCTTCCAGCAGTAGGGTCAGCACCTAGAGCTACACAGAAGGAAGCCAGAAAAGCTTCCAAACGCAAAGCTGACAAACACAGTGCTTCAGCTGCAACCTCAGCATATGCTGCAAAACTCCATACATTACTGCACTAATGGGAATGTGTTCAGGTTTTTTTCTGGCCAGATCACCAGTGTGCTGTTTAAGCTGTCTTTTTCTTGTGAATGTCATTTTTTCCTTTTGGTATTGTAAAATGTGTATGCCAAAACCTTTTTGTTGCTTTTAATACAATAGGAATTGTTTCTGCTTCTCTTCCTCTTATAAAGCTTGTTTACCTTTAGGAGTCAGATAAGCCATTTGTGAACTAAAATCTCCTTTCTCTGTAGTGCATCCCTTAGAAGCTCTGTTGTCTATATTGGTGTGTTGCAGTATATTCACTCTAACACTGTGAGCTTTCAAGTATAGACACTTGATAAGGCTGTGGTGCTATTTTTATTATTTAAACAAATATAAGTAGAAGCTGCAGGTGGACACTGTTTTCTCTTAAAAACATTATTCTTAAGCTCTAGGGTTTTAGTGCTTTGAAATGCATAACTTTTTTTTTCTGCTTTCAGGACAGTAAAATAGGATAAGACTCCTAGATTAACCTCTTTTATAGGTTATTGACAGGAGGAATAAACCAATGCTTAATAAAGCATTAGAAAAGCTCTTCTTATGGATGAATCTTCTAAAATTTAAATACACCCAAAGGAGCAAGCAAATGCTTTGAAAGTATTGAGTTTTAAAATTTATATTACTTTTTCCTTCATTATTCACACTGATTTAAACATAAGATCATGGCAGGGTTGCCATAAGTAGACTCCATCGATTTTGTTTATATGACTTAAGATTGAAGTGGCATGAAAACTGCTTAGAGAAATGCAGAAGGCAGATAATTAGAGTAATCTATTTCCCAAGAGAAAAATCTGAAAAATATTTGTGCTAGCTTTGTTGTAACTGAACCATGGTATTGGATTTATACCTGGAATTACTCCACTTTGAGCATCCCAAACTTCAATAGTAAAAGGGATTAATAAAGAGGAGAGAAATGAGATGTTCAGAAACAGATGAGGGACTCATTGCTAAGTATGGTTAACCCAGATAAATATAGATTTGGTGGAAATCTGATACATTTTTAAGGTAAAGATATGATAAATCCAAAAGCATATAAATAATTGAGACACAATCTATTTACTCAGTCTGTGGTGAAAGGAAATTATTTCTGTTTGTGAATAACATGCACGCTTTTGAAAAACTAAATTTAAGTGAATAGTCTTGTGTCAGTATTTGGGTGGACTACTGATGTGTGTGTAGGCTTGTAAAATCAAGCCATTAGTATTGCTGTGCTAATTAAATAACGATTTGTCGAACATACATGTAAGCACACCTGTAGCCTAGAGAGAGCCTCCTGATGATCTGTGTGCCCCAGTCAGCAAAAATATTTTCCAGTAAGGTTTTCATTGTTACCTTTGTTTTCTCCCCCAAATCAGAAGCCCCAAAATGCCACCAGGAATGAGAAAACTGCAGTTGTAAAAAGCACTACTTAATGCCTGCCAAATTTCTATTCTGTCCTGTAGGTTTGTGCTCTTTTGGAAGGCTTATATGTAAGTATATTTTTGTCACATATGGATGTTTTTATCTATTTTTATGCCTTATGAGACAGGAAGTAGAAGGGTTGTGCAGTGCCAGCAACAGAGTATCACCTTTACCCAAAGGCATAACAGACTAAAAAATGTGTATTTCTTGCACCTGGGAGACCAAGTCTTGAATCCATTTGCACAGAAATCTGCCTGTGCATATGTACTAACACAATGTACACATAACACATCTTAATGAAACTTTGGCGTGTACAGACAGCATAGATTCTGATAATTTATGCAAAAAATATTGTAGGCAACTGGCTTGCTATAATTCTGTTTAGTGTTTCTGAGGGATTATCTTCACTTTGGAAATATTGTTTTCTCTTGAGAAATCCTTTTATAGCTTTCAAGCAGACAAACTGAAATGATAATGCTCATGTTTCAGTTGGGAAATTGCTTGCTTTCAGGATCTGATGTGGCCTTTACTTGTGTCATAATTATATGAACTCATGACAAGATTGTGAAATCAAGAGAAAATTTTAAGATTTTTAGTGTTTTAGGCAGAGAGATGTTTGGATGTACCCAGAATGGGAAACGTTCATCTACTTTTGTATTTAGACCACACTAAACCATATTGAAATGCATCCGGGTGACAAAAAAAATATGCTTTTTACACCTTCCAAAAGTCAAATGTGCTAAATTCTAGGTCTCAATTTTGATCTCAAAAATAAAGCTTGGGTATTCTTTGTTTTCTTATGTGTTTCAGGTTGCTGTGGTTATCGGGTTTTTTTGAGAGTTTTATCATCATTATACACAACATTAAATATATCATAAAGGGGACAGTGAAATGTATTTACTTGCTTTTATGGGCTGTAATGTTAGAGGAGAGCTTTTTTTACCTTATTTCAATACATTGTAATACATTACATTTGAAAGACTTCTATAGGTTTATTGATATATACTTTCTGGAAAGAAAAACCTGTCAGCCTACTGAAGCTGAGCAATTTTCAGGTGAACAGAGAAATCAGTACATGTTTGTAGGGATAATTAGTGGTTGCAGTTGCCACTTGCCGTCAATAGAGCTTTTAAGCACTGGAATAATTTTAAACATGGACTAATTAATTCCTGCAACACTGCTGTGAGGCAGATAAGAAATGCAATATTGTACAACCATGGTAGAGATGATAAATTCAGGCACACATGTGTTAAGTGTGTAGGTAAACCAGCATTATCACCCAGTACACTTGAATTCCAGTGAGTTGTGTGCTTGAATACTAACTTTCATCTGAACTAGAATAATTAGCAAAGAGTTTGCATCTCAGAAAAGAGGAAAAATTCTCCTAATTGTAAGAGACTTTCACATTTTTTTTGTTCAGAATCTTGATATGATCAGGATGTTCTGTGGCTTGGGTCTTTCATCTCTCTTTTTCGTGCTTATATATGTATTAATATGCAGTTAGAGACAGACATAAAATTGATGTGGCGCATGTAGTTTTGTCCATCTAATTTTATAACAATGTGGTCCCAGTACCATACAAATTTACATTCACTTAATAAGGACTCTATCCATTAGGCAGTGGCGTTTTGAGCTGAAAGAATAATTTTAAAAATAATAATAATAAAAAAAGAATAAAATGGTAGTCTTAGTGGTAGAGACACTGTATTTGGGGCTTTTATGTCTGAGTTCATGACACATCAGAACAATTATGCTTATTATTGCCCATTACACAGGGTATACTATCTTTGTGTAAAGAGTCTGTCAGGAGCAGCTTAAATCTCTGAACACACTTACTTTTCATCACAGACAGCTAAATTCTATTTCAGCTAGAGACTTTTCCAGTCAAAGAAACCCAATACCTAGAAATTCCCCCAAGTTAGCCAAAGAGTAAGTGTGTTGCTGTGTTTTATTCACATGTTCAGATCAGCACATAGGTAGCATAAATAACCTTAGTGGATTAAAGATGATTATATGCTATGAGTAAATATTAACGAGTATAAAGCAAGAGCAGAAGATACAGACTTTAGGAAAAATTTTGTTAAAAGGTCATCTCTTATTTAACAGAGGTATTAGTAAACGGGATAAAGAGTTTAAACTTTTAATTAAAACTTTTTAGACTTTGAACAGTTTCATGGTTATTTCAGGATAATATTGTAATCTTTCAAAACAAAATTACAAAAAGAATGCAACTTTCATTGCATTCAGTGAATGTCTAGATGGAAGCTTTGGGATTTCCATTTTAATATCCTCATATAAAATGTGTTAAGATAGAGTTATGGAAGTCTCCACCAATTTCTGCTATAGTTTTGAAAAAAGAAATCCTCTTTCCACTGGGGAAAATGACATTGGATTAAATAAGCTATTGCAACTTGAAATAGAAGATTTTATGATACTATTTTTTCTATGTACTAAATGTACTAACAATGAATGCACCAAGAAGGAAGTGATCCTTAGTCCTGACTAGGATTTTGATCTTCATAATCGATAAAAAGGATTTTGCTTTCATAGTGATACACTACTTTATTTTTCTCTGAAATTACCAACTGGGCTGGCATTTTTCATGATAAAGTTTTGAGCAGTTATGGGGCCACTAATACAGTATCTCTCCAAGGATGAATGAACCTGAGTGTATCACTGGTTTCACATGATCTCTCTCTTCATTATGAAAAATTATGAGGAATCCATATCTTGGAATAAACAAAAACATAGTTTTTAACTATAGAACCTCAAATTAATTCATAGTTCATAGTTGCAAAATTTGTTGGACTCAGTGCCTCAGACTGTGCAACTAACACAGTTTTTTTTACTCACCTCTGTGTTCATTGCTCTTGGTCTATAGACTAGAGTTAATATTTTAACAAATACATAGTTTTCTGACCTACAGCATATTCAGTGTAATAAAAATTGTAGCAGTTCCTGACTTTCTAACATCTAATTGAAGTATTTTTAACATATTTTAAGATTCTACGTCAATACCAATTCAGATCATCAGCTTGGACTTGTTAAAGTGCAATAACCAGAGATTTTTACTTAATTTTTTTATTTTAACTTATGAACAAATCTTCACCACTTTGTATGATAATACACTGAAAAAGAAATAAAAATCTTTGTTACTGACGTGAGTGGTCAACAGCTGCATGGCAGTACAGTAAAAGTCTTTTGTGAGTGTGCATACATAAATACATAAATATACATCCACAGATACCTATATAAAAATAATTCTGAACAGTGGACAGGATCAATCAGGAAATTGCATTGGTATTTAACAAAGCTTACAGGTGTTTGAGTATTAAAATGCTCTAACACATAAATGACTTGCAGTGATGTAGTGTCCACAGCCTTATGAACACTTAGTCATACCCTTCTGTTAAGCTTGCATGTGATACTTCATTTTAGATAGAGATCATGGCCATGTTAAGGAAAATGTGTGAGTGAGACCCAGTGCTGCTTCTTGGCTGGAAAAATAACCATATTACTCTCAGATTTACATTGTAGAATAGCCTAGTCCCCCTTTACCCAAGGGTGAAGGGAAAGAATGCATACTGGGTTTGAGAAGGACTTTGTTTTTTATATGCTACCTACTTAAAGTAGTAATGGTAAAGTCTCTATGGGAAGTACAAGACACTGAAAAGCTTTGCCCTTAAGCAAGTTCACAGTTCTGTCAAGCCAGCTATTTCCCAGTACTGTTAACAAATTTATTCAGTCAGGTTTTGTTTACTCTTTGAATACTAAATTTCAGACAGGGTCTCTTTTCTATTGATTTTATGCATATATGCACACACATAAAATATCTCTATGTTTGTTTAGAGACATATATTTATAAAAGTTATGGGCCACACGATGTTATATGCTGCAGTATGTTAACTAAATGTAGTAATGTTTGCACTTTTCAAAATAGTTTCTATAAAGGGATATGAAGATGCTGGGCTGAAAAGTGGAAATGTGATTTAATATTCATTTGCTTGTGCCATTAAACTCATTTTTGCATGCTTGATGTTTTAGTTCTTGTTACTCTGAAATCCTTGCTACATGTCCTCCCTAATGAGACTCTCCAGGTTGGACTAAACTGGTCTTCATTTTGAGGGCTGTTTACCTTGAAGATCTGTAATTTCCTTAGTAGTAAACTCCATTTTCCTGCAGTGGGAAGAGGCCTGGGAGCCTTTGCTTTTCAGTCTAGAGAGCGTGGATATGGGGAATAAGAGGAAACAAAATCACAGCACTGGAATAAGACTTCACCTGTAGCAATAGGCAGAGCGAGTCCTTCCTAATGTATGTATTTTCCTGGGAAATCTTGATAGCAGCCCAGTGGAAAGAACCTCCCAAAGCTGTGAAGAAAATCCCTCCTTACTGCGCTGTGCACAAAAGATTTCCTAATGAAGCTGGAAAGGAGCTGGAGAAATTATATCTCACCAATGTTTAGATTACTGCTCAAATAAGAGACTTCAGCTTAAAATGTTACTTAGCTGTTCAATTTCCTTTACTTTCCTTAAAGGTCCATTTAGTTTTTTTCCACACACACAGTATTTACTTCATAATGAAGCACGCAAATAAGCAAACAAACAGTAAGATTCTAGCTTTTTATTTGAATAAGGAAAAGGTTATCTTAAAATGTTATTTATTTAAAGAATAGTTCATTTAAATGAGCTTTTATTTTTAGAAAGTGCTTTCTCCGTGATCAGTATTGCATACATTATTGTATTCTGCAATTCAGTCAAAGTGGAATTGTTTAAAAGATTTCATTTTCTGCACTCTTTGTTTCTTTTTCTATATTTTTTTCTCCTAAATATGGTCTTCCAGAAAGACACAAAAGCTTTGCTTTGCATATTTTTATGCATTAACATAATGGCTGATCTGGACCAGTTTTCTGCACAATAAAGAAAAAAGAGCCCAAAACTCTGGCATTAATTTCACAAATATTGAATAGTGGTATATTCAGCTCTTTGTGAATAATGATATTCCTGCAGTTCATTACTGTAACTTTTAAAATACATCTTAAAAAAACCCCACAAACCCCTCCCAATATTTTGTGCCCATCTGACTTATTTTTTCCTTGAAATCATACAAACTTTTTTTGTCATTTGGGTTAATCTAAGGGGACTTTGCATGGTAATTATTTTATTTATCTGTAAAACTGATCTGTAGTCAGTTAAATGAAATTCATCAGTTACTGAGGAGCTTTTATGCCAAAGATCTATGGTGCAGATCCTCTAAAAGTAAATGTGGATATTTTTATCACTAGCTTAGAGGGAACACAATTTCTTTGAAGCTTGAAGGCAGAAATCCCTGAATGACAGAAATGTCTTTAGAGGGAGGAGGGGAGCAGAGGAAATACCTTCATAAAATCTGAAAAGCACATTCCTGTTCTCTGATAGTAGATGCCATAACACAATGTTTGCCAGATTTTAGCTAAGCTGATAAGCACAGTGGAATGGGGGCAAAAAAAAAAGTTAGCAACTGGAGCAAATACTGATTATCAATGATTTAACCAGCATATTTATGATTTAGGTATTTTACAGGTGTGAGAGGAATTCAAACAAGAACAAACAGTCAATATTTTAGCTAAGTGATGTAATGGCAGCTCAACATAGCTGACCTGAAGGTCATCTTAACATTGAATAACCAGTACTTTCCACTCAGAAGTGCCAGACATTTAATCTGTGACAAGAAG
Source organism: Drymodes brunneopygia (assembly GCA_013400955.1). NCBI lineage: Eukaryota > Metazoa > Chordata > Aves > Passeriformes > Petroicidae > Drymodes > Drymodes brunneopygia. The sequence continues at coordinate 446,214 of VZTZ01038371.1, read as the reverse complement.
AGTGCAGAGTGTGAGAAAGTGATGACAGAACTGATTTCCAGCATTTTTCCAAGGAAATGTATTGAAAAGAAATTTGACTTTTTTTTTACTTGGTAAATTGCACAGATTAACAGATGAAAGCTGTATTATCACAGAGAGGAAAAGAATCCTCTAGAGAGATGTCACAGGCTTTAAGAACAAGTTAAAAAAAAAAATCAATGTATGCATCTGCATAAATATCAATATCTATAAAGATTGCATCAGTATATTCGTACACACTATTAAATGAGGTTGCCTGTGCCTGGTGCATAACTAGTAATTGGCTAATCAAAAAGATTCTAATCTTCCAGTTCAGTAAAATTTACCTGGATGATAATTACCTTTCATTCTTCTCTTGCTTTGAACAATTTAGTTTTAAATCCAAGGAAAAAAAAATATATTTTTCTCCCCAAGAAATTGCCAGCACTTCTTAATTTAGCTAGTTTATATCTGTATGTTATTAACAAATCAGAATATAAGAGAGAGTAATTAGGAAAAAGAATTAGTACTTTAAAAGAGAAAGACTAAACGAACACTTAGGTACAGCGAAGATCATATTTAGTGCAGAATACCTAATGAATTCCTAGGTATTTAGACCAGTTTTCAAATCCCCTGCTAGGCCAATTCCTATATAATATGGCAGAAGGCCGTGAGTTCTATTTTTGGGTCTGCAATCATATTTTAAATGAATCATATTATTCGCCTGTCTCATTTTCCATATTTCTAAGTAGGGATAATAAGATTTATCTGCCTTGGCAATACATTAAAGATAGTATAAAGCTCTAAATTATTAATTCTTATTAACACACACACGCACACCTAAACAATGGAGATCAGTCTGTTGGTGAACTTGAAGTAAAAGTCTGGCTCAGTGTTCCAGAACTAAAATCTGGGTCTTTGAGGAAAAAAAAAAATTAAAAGCATGGATTTGCACTTACTTTGGAAAGAGTAAATAATTTATTTTGAGATAATGTTTTTCTGACACACTGAGGAAACAGAATACAGAAAGGCTAGCAGCACAGTTGTGAGAATCCTTGCTTGGGAAAGCTGATCTTTTCAGCAGCTGTGTTACAGGACGAGTCCAATGGGGAAGACGCAAAAGTGTTTCCAACTCTTGGGTCCTCCTGTAGGCAGCAACATCTGCCTTCTGACACCTCTTTTATTCTAACATGGACACTGAGTGGTGTCCCCTCTGTGTGTCCAGTTCCCATGAGAAGGGAATCCAAGGACTTTACCCAAAGAGATGCTGCAGGTGTGGGCCCAATCTCAGCAGTGCATGAGCACAAGCATTAGCACTTGCCAGCAGTTAACAGCCAGCCTAGAAAAGTGGCACTTGGGCTACAATAATTTCCCATATTTATCATAGTGATGAGTGTAGCAACTAACAGGGGCAGCGTAATGCTGTAATGTGATCATTGACAAAGAATTATTAGCAATAGTAAACAGAATAAAGTTTTAGACTTATTTTTGGGTTTTTTTTTAATTGTAAAAGCTTACAGAAATAAGATAGAAGGATTACTTTGAATAGCATGTGTTTCTGTAGTGTTTTGTAACTCAACCATTTCTGTATTGCTCAAATACATGGGAACTGGAAAATGAAAAGGAGGAAAGCCATTAATCAGCTTGCTGATGTGTTTTCCTTATCAGGCTAAAAGAAGTGCTAAGAACAAGCAGGTAGCATACATTATGAAAAACAGATGGAGTGTCAGATATGGCTTTGTGAGCTAAATCTGTGCAGTTGGAGAGATTTAACATTACCCTTAATATAAAATTCCCAACTCTATAAATAACATGATAAGAAAATACTCGTGTGTGTATAGAGAGCTGGTATACACTTCTGAATCTAATGCATGTTTCCCAGCTGACATTAGGCAGGTAACTCAAATCTCCTGTATCATCAGTGCATATATAGCTCAGCAGTAACCTATAATCTCACTTCTCAGCCAGTTCATTACCCATATAACAAATACAGTATTCCATCATCCTTTGATGTGCCATGTCGTCTGCCTCCAGACAGTTACTACTGCTTGCTGTAAGCACCCACGCAATTTTTCAAGAAGTTCTGAATGTTAGCACTGTGGTGTCTGGTATGAGGAACCTATGTTTCTGTGTTTTAACCACTCCTTAGTCTTGTGCGGTGTCTTTAAAAACAGAAATTATTAATATATTTGTAAATTTATCCTTTTTACTGCAGTTCCTAATGTGACCATTTTTTAGGTCAATTTAATGCGAATAGCTACTTAATATTGTTTGATAGTTTTGGAAATTATTTTGCATTCTAGTTATCTTTAGCCTTAATTTGGAGTGCAGATAAATCTGAAGTGCAAGAAAGGCATTTTGTCTCAATATAATGACATAGCTGGGATTCAACTTTTATCATTGATTTTCCACCTCAGGATTTGCACTGATGTTCAAAAAATGCCATTTGATAATGAGTGGAATGCAATTCTTACAGAGCATCCTCAACTAAAATTGCACTTTTTAATGCCATGAATGATTAGGTATTGAAATAACTAATGATTGCACAATAGAATGACAAGTTCACTCCAGGTTTGATGTACAGTTCTCTTGAGTCTATTTTCTTAAGTTGATTTTTCAATAAAAGAAAAAAACAGAATTCCATGGGGGGCTGACAAGACTGATTACTGTAGCTACTTTAGGCCATGTAGTGAGATAACCTTCTTTAGATCATGTATGGGTGTTGTTTGCTTCACAGGCATTTTGCTACCCACTGCTTGGAAAGAAGCCATCTGTGGATTTGGAGCTTTCTGTTGCAATACCACACGTAGAGTCCTCTGGTTCACCACTGGAATCTTGTTATTGACTGTGCAAACTGATCTCCTTGGGCCAGAAAATTCACCTTTATACATCAGAACCAGGGTTGATCTGTAGAGAAGGCCAGCTATAATAGCAAGTGAATTACAACAAAGTGCATATTGACAAACTCAACATGCATATTGCAGAAATGGAGCCAGTGAATTTATTATTATCATTGCATGGAGATGCTTCTGCAACAGACATGCAGATGGACACAGTTCCATGGATTGTGAGGCTGTTGTAATTGATTATGATGAACCCATCATGATGGGTCTTCCACAGTACCTATCTAACATGTAGGATAGGTACAATCTTGTATCTTGTTTATCTGAAAAACATATAAGTTAAAGGGACATTATAGTAAATAATAATAATAATAATAATAATAGTAATAAAAGTTTAATATTGACTTCCCAATTAAGATTCAGTTGTTTCACATGTAATAAATTAAAACAGAGCTGGCTTAAATAAATTTGATGCAGCACTTATCTTCAATTCCTAAGAGTTCATTAACTTGTTTCAAAGAAAATGTATACATGAACACACCAAAGGTCTGCACTGAAAACCCAAGTCATTGTCACTTTGTTGGAAACAGTAATTGTGTTAATAATTGCTGTGAACCTGCATAATCATTTTAAATGTAGTGCTGTGGAAAAAGTTTAGTCACCCATGTTGATGCAAGAAGAGATACTATTTGTTTTTTACTGTGAGCTAATCTTTGCTGGTTTGTTACAAATGCCACACACAGTGATGTTATGAAGTTCTTTGCAAATGTGAGTGTCCTTGAACCAAATATTTAAACTGCCCAAAGCATTAGACATGCTTATTTAAGTACCCAACTCCTTCATTAAAAGCCTGAAGTGATATTTTAAAATTATTTGCAACCTGCAGCTAATTTCCAGGTGATATCTTGTGAAGAGTTGGTGAAATAATAGAATTGATTACTGGATAGTATAATGGAAAACAGCATATGTAATGAATCTTATTCCAACCCTTACCTGTGCTGGAACGCTTCACAGGGCTGCAGGGCAGAAAGAGATTAAATGTACTTTTTTCTTCTACCTTGACCCCTTTTATAGTTCAGAGTATGCTCAGGAGTGCCTTAAACATTGTTTGGGTCTGGTTCCTTGCTGCTTGGCCTGTGACATGCAGAAGAAATACGTGAGTGAGTCATCAACTGCTGGGTGCCATTGTGGCATGGCAGTGGCAGAAAGAGCTCTGCCAGTCTTTTCATGCCTGAGGAATTTTCTTTTAGCTGCTGCCAAAGCTATTGATGTTGTGGTTGGTGCCTTCAGCTAGAGAAGAGTAACTGTAGGTGAGAGGGAAAACTTGTTCCCATGTCCAAGCAAACAATTAGTTATAATCTCTGCTCTTGAGTACAAGCCAGGAGAAGATGTGAAGACATGCAACAAGCAAGTCTCAGAGCTTATCCTGAGAAAGCACATGGCAGTAAGCTTCCAGGTTCCCACTGATATTAACAGCTGAGCTATAAAAATGACTTTCAGTTTAAATCCAGGCTCCCTTATTGATTTCCAGCTTGATTTTTGCATGAATGTTCTATCTTTCTCTTATCAGCTTCATGCAGCTCTAGTTGGTTTGGCACTTTGTGATGTTCTTGACATTGTTCAGAGAGATGTTAAGTTAAAGCTGAACAGTTTCCTTGACCTGAAGTTTAAATAAGAATTCGACAGTCCTGGGTTTTTATTTAAGACCCAGAAACATATCTTTAAAAGTACATGAAAACTGTCCTTTATCAAGCATTTCAGAGAACTGAATGCTAGCTGTATTTATTTGGGAGCAAATTTTAACTGATCAATATCTTCATAGACACTGGTCTACTGGAACAAAAATAATTTATGAAGGAGATTTTTATGCTAATTTGAAGCCTGTGGGATGCTTTTCTTCCCCCACCATCCTAGATATTTTTTTTTGTTTCCCGGATGTACACGAGTTGATGTAGGTGCCTTTTACACATGATGGTATGAATAAATCTGTAGGTTTCACAGTCATTATCAAAATTCTGAGAGATTATATAGGGACTGGCAATGTTTGGGGATGTTACAGATAGCAGACAATGATTGAGAAACCTATTATTTTTAGTCATAATTGAAGTGCTTTGCTCCAGGTCACTGTAGAAATGTTGCAGTCACAATTATTAATTTGTGTCCCCTTTTCATTAAGGATTATTGCATGTTGTCGAAGTGACAGCTAAACCTGGCCCTGAACTGGAAACCAAAAATATGAAAATATATTGAGAAAAAGAAGATAGAAGCTTTTAAGACATTTGAAACAGCAGCATAGGGGAGTTTTCTGAGCAATGTACTGAGGAAATCACTGCAAATTGGAAAGAACTGGATTGTGCTGTAATGTCTCCTTTCTCTGCAATCACTGTTTTGAGGTGGTATTTGAATGCTCTATAGACTCCTTTCTTATCCTTTGCTCCATGGTAACTTTTTCAGTTAGGAATTTACTGTTAGGAGAATAAGAGCTTCCACTGATCTATTTTCAAGTCTTGTAAATTACTGCCTTGTGCTTATATTTTCTACTGAACAGAGCTGAGGACTTCCATATTCATGGCTGCAAGGTGTCAAATCAGAGGAAGATGTGTATTCAGTTTCATGGATTTTAAACAATGCTTTTTACATATGCAGAGACAAAAAGCCCTTGGGACCTTAATGTTGATAATATTTTTTATTTCCCTTGGAATTTAAAAGTAGATTGCCAGGACATTGAAAGAGGAGACGGGGATTACACACCTGAATTAAATGTATGGAGAATCTTGCTTTGATGAGCAATTTGCTCTTAATTGGCTTGCAAGGGAGCTTTTTGGGGGAGGAAATAAGGTGTGGATAAAAGTAATGTAAAGATTTCACAACTGTTTATAGCAATTTCTCATTATGCTGTAATCAGATACTGACTGATACCAAGAAATCTGATGCCCTGTTACACTATTGCACAATTTACAAAAGGAAATTGAGATAACTATGTGCAAATGAAGTGAAATTATCACACTAAAAAAGTGCGAACAATTTCTTGTCTGTGAAAAACAGTATAATCCATTGGGACATACAAAATGCAAGTGGTAAGTTTTGGGTTTTATTTTACTTGGATATAACTTTTTTTGTAGCTGAACATATGGCTATCTCCATACATAGGTGTGTGTCTGTGCCTACATAGCAGCAAATACTTAATAAAAAAATGTTGTATTTTCTTCTGCAGTTGCAGCAGTTCACAGTTATGTTTTGGAGAATTTTGTTTGTATCTGCTTGCTGATTTATAGATGGGCATCTTAAATAAAGTACCTAATTAGGATTAATTTAAGTAATATTGGGTATAGATAGGGAATTCTTAAGTGGCTTTTATGCCTTGTAAAAAAGGATCACATGGGTGCAGCTCCTGTGGCAGTCACAGTCTCCAGAGTGTCTCTGCAGAAACGAGCAGACTGGATTCTTAATTGTGCAGAGAGCAGGCGCAGAAAGAGTAGCACTCAGATGATCCCGTTCATTGTATCCCTGTTGCTAAGCAGAGGGGCTTTTGTACCAGTTGGAACATTTTCAGGCTCTGTGGCTGCATTCCTAGATGAGTTGCAATAATTAAATGTGAAAGCAGTGATTGCCAGCATTGCTTGCCAATTCCAGTTTTATAATAAGGGGCAAAAACCATCTGATCAGCCCCAGACAGAAACAGAAATTTGTTTGACCTGTAATTATGTGCCAAACCAATGGTGGTGTGAGTTTAAAGAGACAAAACGTAAACGTCGTCTGAAGGTAAACTGTCTTACTGTTCTGAGAACAGATATTCCTTGTTGGTAGGGAGCGCTCTGGAGGAGGAAATTCCCTTTAAGTGGTTCTCTTTCTACTGGTAAGAGGTGGGTTGGGGTTTTGTTTTGTTTTTTGTTTTTTTAAATGTATTTCAAGGCTCCTTTAGCTTCTCATTTTGCTTGGCACTGAGTAAATTCTTTTTATGCAAAACATAAGTCTAGGTATTATCTGCAATCTGCTGTTTTTCCAGTTCTGTTGTCTTGTCAGCTTTTCCAGCCACCTCTTCTAAGGGCTGAATAACAAGAAAGAAAGAACTGAACTTTTTGCTGCTTCTCAGTTGACAGCTGCAGAGACGAAGAAGTGACAATAATAAACTTCTAGAATTTATGTGAGTGAAAGGGGCCTATACAGTCATTTTCTGTTCTGTTGGATGGACTCTGTGAAAGTAACTCAGGGCTAATGGTGATTCTTGTTGTTAAATCTGGGTGAAAGGTCTAATAATATAATTGATACCATCAAGAGGATAAAACCAGGTTTTTTAAGGATTTGGAGAGTTGTTTGCTTTTTTCTTTTGCAAATTTATCAAAAAAGACATATATGATTCTCCAACATAAAATGACTACTAGGAGAAAAAAGAGATAATTAAGTGAACTTTTTTTATCTTACCAGGTTGTTACTAGAATTTTTGTTTGTGTTTTTAAGTTTATGAAATTTGACAGTTTCTACATAATTTTTCCAATTTTTTGAACTGCTTACAAGCTTTTTTTCCGACAAGTAGATGACCAAGAAAAGAAGTGAGACACCCTTCCTCCTTATTAAGTCCTAATTCAGATTAAGAAGTAGCTGGGATTTAAGTTTCTCCTGTCATGAAATAAGACTTGTCTTTCTCAACCTGTTGGCTTTGCAGAAATAGCTTTTCTTCCCACTGGAAAATAACTTTGCATTAAAATTTCCAGACATCTTTTGTAAGTGTAGATAAATTTTCTTCTCCTATGGATAAGAAAAAAAAAAAAAAAAAATCAAAGTTCAAGCCATAATTCAGTACTGGCACTGGAGACTTGCCTTGAAATACTAAGAGTTCTCAGTGTGAAAACCATGCTTTTCTCTATGCTTTCACAAGAGCCTATATGAAAGTAATTTGTGAGGTCTCAAATATCCACTTTCCTTTTACAGGTCTGGTATTGTAAGTTGTAGGACAAATAGAAAAACATGAAGTGTGTCTACAGTTGTCCTTTTTGTTCTAATTTTAGCTTTACTATTTGTATAGCTAAAATCATAAGGCTCTGGCAGTTTGACAGACTGAGTCAAGTAAAAAATTTTTGGGGACTTACGTTGGGCATGGTTGTCAGGGAGCAAGCATCAAAACAATAGATGGTAACTTTGATGAATGGTATAGGAAAAATTCCTACTTATTGTTCCTTTGTTTGAGAGTAAAGAAAACTCCTATTCAAACCTGCTATTTTGAATTTAGCAATAGCATTAAGTTATTTCCTCTTAATAGCTAGCTAATTTTTCACCTGATTGATTTTTGCTGAACCATTACCCTTCACTGTTAGCTGTCATTGCCACAAATTCTGCTCATTTTAATTATGGCTTATATCAAGAATTACTTTTTTATCTTAGTTCAAGCTGCAAGTCACATTTTATCATGTAAACAAAACAATTAAAAGTGCATAGAGAGGAATAGCTGTGAATAATGTGCCTCTATAAATGGCTTACATAAGACAGAACAGTATATAATGCTGTCTCTAGATTAGAAGTCTCCCATCTTGCTGCTATTGTATTACCTCACTGTAGAGGAAATGTACAATGTGACATTATTTAGTTTTCTGTGTTTCTGGGCTAACATTTCACTCTACAAACACTCCTCTTTATTTTTCAATTTTTGCTCTTAAGTGAGCTGATGTGAAATCCCTTAATGTTACTGCTTCCCTATAATTATGTAACTACTAAACCAAACTTAATGAAAAACTAGTATAGTTTTACTGAGTGCCAAGGAATTTAAAGTGATCAGTGCTCCCATCCATGGAAGATGGGAGGGTATTTCTACAAACTGATCCAGAATGCTCTGTGGTTGATGGTTCCTTAAAGGAGGATGCTTGATCATTTTTCCACTGAACCTATCCCAAGACTTTTCCTCCTCATGGTTACTATTTTGAGTAAAATATCAGTACTTTTTATGGAAAAAAACTTTCAGGTAGTGTAACTGAAGAAGTGTCCTTCTTCTGTGTGAGAAGGTGTACAATGTTCTCCTTTTGTTGAACTTCCTGATTTGTTATTCTTAAATGTGAATTAGTAAATCAACAGCTCTCTGCCTGAGCAGGAAGGAGCTGCATCTCAGCTCCGCCTCCTGTGCTGATTTGCTCTCAGGGCTCCACCGGAGGAGCTGAAAACAGTGAGAGAAAGAAGTTATTGGGGAGTGGAGGAGCTGGCACTGATGCTTAGGTGAGAGCAAAGGCCTTGCCAGGGGGATACTCAGGATGCCCACTGAGTCCTGGTGCTTTAGATGTGAGCAAGGATTAAGCTGCACAGATGCCTCCTGCACGTGGGTCAGCGTTGGCACAACAGTTACCATGTGGTGAAAGCAGTAGCATTTTGCAATAGCTCCTCTATGGAGGCAGGTCCTGCTACTGCCTTAACGAGTACTGCAATACAAACAAATCTTGAATCTGAAGTATTTCTTAACTTTAGTAGGTGGGGGGCTTTTGAAACTCACCTTGGGAAACAAATATTTGTGAAGAGTTGCTTCATAAATACATTCATGATGAATATTCATCTGCTGTGCAGAGGAGCTTCTGACTGGAATTTCACTTGTATGCACGTACTAGGACAAATTTTCTACCACAGGCAATTACAATAATTTAAAGCAAGACATGATGAGAATAAAGAGTAGAAAGAGCAGTTGTAGTTGCCTTAATGATTCTGTTTTGTCTAAAAAATGGTTCGTTTAATTTCCAAGAACATCTGCCATATCTAGTTTTAATCCATTAGAACAATTCATTTTTGAGGATAATTCAGTTTGGAAAGGACCTCAAGAGGTCTCTAGTCCAACATCTGTCTGAAGCAGAGAGAGGTTGAAAAGACAGAAAGCTGTGAGATCTGACTGGGTTGCTCAGAGCTTCAAGTCCTTGAAAATCTCCAAGGATGAACACAACACATATTTATTTTGTATATTTGTTTTCCTTAACTAAGGAAAACATTTAGTCTTACACTGAAACTGAAAGAGACATTGAAGTTATTGCAGGATGAATCTGAACCAGTTTTCAGGAGCAGAGTAGTAACTCCCAGCATGTGGTTTCGTCCTGGTTTAAGTGGGAGGCAGCCTAAGTCCCAGCAGAGAGGGGAGTGTTTCCTTGCTGCTATTGCAGGCAGAAGTGTGAATTGTGGGCACCTGTCATCAAAAAATAACTCATGTTGACAGTAGTCTATTTTATTATTATTTTGTTGTATTTTTGTATCAGTTCTTGCAGGAATCTCTCCCCTTATTGTTAGTAGGAGTTAAGCAGTTGAAACATACGGCAAGTGTTCATCTCAGTACAAATCTAAGTGAGTTTTGATACTTTCAGTACTTCCACAAAGTGAGATAGTAGATTTCTGGGCAAAAAATCTCAACATTTCCTTTTATGGTGACATGGCTTTGATGGATCTGTCTCAGCATTGTGGAGATAAAAGTTTACTGGGGATAGATAGCTACTTAGACCAGAATGCTGCCAAAGCTTTGCAGGAAATAGATTTGATTAGATTAGACTTTAGGTCCTTTTTCCATCCCAGCTGTGCTTTCAGAGAAGTAATTATTCTGTTCAGCTATGACATGAGTCAGCAAAGTGAAAAGGCAGATTTTTCTGCCTTTAGGAAACCTGTGGCATAGAGTGTTTGTGTTAACTCATAATTTTCTTGCTTAATATTAACGGAACTAGAATCACCTTCCTCAAAGTCAAGCCCTGTGGTGTGATTCCAGTCCTACAAGTGCCTGTTCTGATCATCTGATTTTTCATGCACACCATGGTCACAGGATGAAAGCTACAGTTGTGGAAATGCATCTTTCCTCTGTTCCCATTCCTACACAGGTATAGTCTTCCCTAATTTAATTAAATATCAGGGGAAGTTCTGATCTGTGACATTCAGGGGGACAGTTTTGAGTCTCATATGGGTTAGAAGTGGAAGAAAACTTGGCTACAGGCAAATGAATTGTTATTTCGTTTCACTTTTGAATTATAGAGCAAGAAATCTAAATTTAAATGCCCTGCATGCATAACTTTTGTTGACTCAACTGAATTTATGTATTGTCTAGAGAAAATTGGAACTTATGCCTCCTGGACAATTAATAAGATGTTATGCTGCCTTTTACTGCACATACATTTTTGATCTTGAATAATCCACATGCTACTTAGAGTTCCAGTCTCTCCAACCATTGTTGCTCACTGGTTACTAGTCAATGCTTACTTCTGGTTTTAGTTTTCCTTCCACATTTCAACCACATATGTTAAAACAGAGCAATCTTTGTTAGATCTAGTGGAATATACAGGATGTGACATGAACTTGAATTGACCACAGGCAAAAAAAACCCTGTGGTTAGATACTAATTTTTTAGTCATCAATTTTAAAGTATCAAAATGTGAGTAATACTAAATAAAATGCTAATATATTATCTGCAATGACATTTATCTCAAGGCTGTATGATACTACTAGTGTTATTTTGTCCTTGGGTATTTGCAGCTGCACTGTGTTATGAACATGAGCATATAATATTAAAGGCACAAGTGACTTTTTAGAAGAGCTTGCCTGTTATATTTTCAGGCAAGAAGATGAGAGTGTGGGGTTTTCACACTGATTCAATAAACTGCCTCTCTGTCAGGATAGTGTGTGAGGTACTAAGCAAACAGGGTCTGTTGTGTTTTCTCAAATTGACTAAGCTTCTACTGGTAATCATTGTAGTACCTGAAACTTACAACAACAGTTTTATTGTAGAAGTATTGTGTATACTGTGTTTTAGTTCAATTTAGAGAACCTTAGAATCATGCAATATCCTAAGGAAGGGATCCACAAGGATCATCAAAGCCCAGCTCGTGGCCCTGCACAGGACAGCCCCAAGAGTCACATCATGTACCTGAGAGCATTGTCCAAACATTTCTTGGGCTCTGTCAGGCTTGGTGCTGTGACCACTTCCCTAGGGAGCTGTTCCAGTGCTCAGTCACCCTCTGGGTGAGGAACCTTTTCCAAATATCCAATCTAAACCTCTCTTGACACAGCATCATGGCATTCCCTGTCATGGCTTGGCGCTGTCACTGGCCACCACAGAGAATAGATCTGTACCTGCCACGCTGCTTCCACTTGTGAGGATGCTGTAGACAGCTTTTCGGTGTCCCCTCAATCTCCTCATCTCCAGGCTGAACAAGGGCAAGTGACCTTATCCAGTCATCATATGGCTTCCCCTCCAGACCCTTCACCATCTTTGTAGCCCTCCTTTTGGACACTCTCTAATAGCCTTATGTCTTTCTTATATTGTGAAACCCAAAACTGCACACACGAGGTGAGACTGAACCAATGCAAAGCAGAGTAGGACAATCACCCCCTTTGTTTTGGCTTAGAGAGCACTTGTGAGAGATAGTGATAACAGCCTACCTAATCAACATAAGCTTAACCAATACAAAGTTAACTTTATTTTGCCTTCGTGGTTTAGTGAGATAAGGGGTATAACTACCAAAGCAATAAATAGTGAAAAATATTATGTGTATTTCCATAAGAATAGCTTTCCTGAGGTATGGCTGTAATTCCCTGTTCTTTATTTGTCTGTACTGCGTACAAAGCCTAATATGTTCACTGAGTCAGGCCAGACAGGATATATAAACAGTACTCCATCTCTGCCAACTGCACTGGTAGCTTCGAGTGCTTTGCATTATTTATTTGAAAGTGTCTGTTGCTTAAACATAGTCTTTGACTGCATGATTTTAAAGTGACAGGAGGTCTACAAGTTTGGGTCCATTTAGTGAAAAGCGAAAGCTCCTTCCTATAAATTTTGAGCTGCAACAATAGGAAACAGTGTCACAAATGGTACTGAATCAAGTTCTGTATGAAAGTGGTAATTGAATCTTCTAAACAAATGGTTGCATAGCTGTCTGTGCTCCCACTTTCATTTCTCACCACTGTCATTTATGTAGTGAGCATCTAACATGTTTATGCCATCCTTGGTTGTTTAGGCAATATAAAGGACTCATAAGAAAAGGATTGACATCTAATATTTGTAAATTAAAACACATGATTCTCTACTCTGAATAAAGTAGCCTTGAACGTGTAATACAGATTATTCCATGTGTTATTTAATCAGAGGTTCCAGAAGACAACCTGAGACCCAGATTTCAAAAGCCCTGCAGATTGTGTAAGTTTGGTTTTGTGGGATTTATGCTTGTATTAGGTCTCTTATGGAGTCCTTCCAGAATGCCAAGAACTGTAGAAAGACAAAAAGTCTTCAGCCAGTTCCTCTCTGGATCCTGCACTGAGTTCTTCTGATAGAAAGGGGAATGTCTGGTGGTGTTTCCTGATTCTGCATATGAATTCTACATTAGCTGGATAACAGTTGACAAAATCACTACACTAGAGTAGGAAATGTGAAATGCTTCCCTGAAAGGTTCCCTAAAATTCCTGTGGTCTGAATTTTAGAGAAATTTCATGGCTGTTGATACTTTTTACAAGCATAAAGTGTAAGAACACTCTTACTCACAATAAGTAAAATTTTTTACAATGCTCTCAGTATTTCACTGAGGCCATTTCAGAGGAAAGGTCATGATCCTTAGTTATGAAAGGTATGGACTTCAGAACCTAGAAGAAAAAAGCTCTTTGTTTACTCAGAATTTCCTAGTATTAGTTTGAATCAGTAAAACAGATAATGAAAGGCCTCTAAATTTAATTTAAAATAATTACATCTAAAAATGCTTGGAAAACATAGTTTCATAATGGAAAAGCTAAATGTTTTGTTTTGAAATTGTTAGAATGTTTTTTAACTTAAGTGAGTGATTTATTTTGATGTTTTTAAAGGTATTTTCAATGTTCATTAAAAAAATCCCAGGTTATTTGGGGGGTTTACGATTTTTTTTTTTGACATTTTGAAATGGTTTCTGTCATTTAGGAGTTATACTGTTTAAAAAAAAAACCCTCTTAATCCTAGCAAAAGAGGTAGATCATTATGCTATAGAAGTATGGTGAATACTTCCAAAGCAGAATATAAGAAAGGGACAAGTGTTTCAAATTGTACACGTCTGTATCTTTTTGTATTTATTTAATACAAATTTATAGCATAACTATATTTCCTCATAAAATAGAGCAGAATACTTCTTTATTGATAATATTTAACACATGTACAAGATAAAGAGGGCAATTTCAAAGTACTCCTACATAACTTAATTGAATTTTTTTTATTAAATAAATGTAGTAAAATGGAATTTCTAGCAATGCCAAGGTGATCACAGATGTGGGGGTAAAGAGGAAGGTGTAGGAGAAAATAATGATGTGGTAAATTAGGAGTAAATAATTTCTCAGTTGTTCATATTGTTGAAATTGTTGCACTAAATACTTTCCAAATAGGACAGTAGGAATAAATAGGACTGGTAAAACTAGAGAATGAATGAAAGCATGATTAAAATTTTAGGTGCTATTTTCTATCTAAAGTTACCCATTTGTTTTAAGTCCTCTTATGTCAGCCAAAGAAATCCTTATTACAGGATTTATACTGGAAAACTTCAGTGTTATGAAAGTGCTGACCTTAGATTACTGGCAAGGTTTCCTGGAATATCCAATCTAAATAATTATCCAACAATTATACTAGCTGTATATCAAATATTATTTTATCTGGAACTTGAAAATAGGATAATGAAGTTACTTTGTCCCAAATCCTTGATTTAGCATAATTCAAGTCCACTAAGCTTCCAGGACTTTTAAAACCAAGTTTTATAGTGCAGCTATAATATGGTTACAAAATGAAGGTGCCATTGGTCTGAATTTTTTTGGAAGTGGAGATTTTATTCTGCTTCCACTTTGACATATAAGTCTATCCACTTTGGCATTAACAACTTTTTTGTTTGGTTTCTTATCTTCAGTATAAGTGCCTATGATATGTAACACTATTTGAAAATATGTATAACTTACTACAGAAATGAAAGACTTCACATTGATTCAATAGGAAAAACAGGCAGAAGTTAGAATCTTCCCTGGGGTCCTGTCCTATTCCCATTTAGATTGACAGATACCTTCCTGTTTCTCTCTGTTAAAATAGGCTCAGGGTCACAATAAAAATTTGAGAATACTGAAGGGCTTTTTTCTTCTCTTCTCTTTAAAATTACTTCCACAGCACCTTAAAATGTCCTTGATGTTTAAGTGATTCTTCTGTGCAGATGAGAATTGCTGCTCCTAACAGCTGATAGTTTGATAAAGAAGAGCAAGTTATAACACACCAAATACAGGCAGACTCCTGTTTCTATTTTTAACATTAAGAAATACTCCAAAGATATCCAAAGACAGGTGACAAGTTACGGAATGAGACGGAATGAAATAGAAAGAAAAACATAAACAGACAATGAAATCTAATATCAGGGTCCCAGATGTCATACACTGATGACTGTTTTATGACCTAAATAATAAAATAACTTTTTCTCCCAACTGGGTTGTAGGGTGAGTAATATATGTAAGGCTTGTTGTTATGTCTGCTTGTTGATTTTTTTTCTCTGGTTTTTTTTCTCTCTTCATTCTATTTCATGGTAGTTTAAGCCCTAGGGATGCTTTGAGTATCCTGTGGAAGTACTGTCTCCAGCTATCCGTGGGGAAAAGCAAATTTAAAATGCTGCATTCCTAAGATTAACCCAAATGAAGCTCAGATCAGGTTGTTGTCAAGTTTGTTGATTCAGTGCATACCACAGAAAAATTTCCTCATAAAAACGAAATTATCAGACTTGAAAATAATGAGTAGTAGCAAGATTTAAATGTCTTTCGATCCTTTGTGAAGATGTAGATTAGGAAAAAAATTATTTTACCTATTGAAAGTCATCTTGTACTTGGGGTCTCAGTGCTCTCTGGAAGTAGCAATTCTCTATGACATGGCTCACTGTAAACCTGAAAATGAGAGGGTGTATTTGGCTTGTGTGGAGAGAATGGGGAGTACAGGGGTTGCTTCTGTAAGAAGCTGCTAGAAGCTTACCCTGTGTTCAGTAGATCCAATTTCCCCCAGGGGAAAACTGGTCAGGAGCAACTGTAGCCAGAAAGAGGAGTGAGAATGTGAGAGAAACAACTCTGCAGACATCAAGGTCGGTGAAGAAGAAAGGGAAGGGAAGGGGAAGGAGATGCTCCTAGGCACAGGAGCAGGGATTCACCTAAATCTTGTGGTGAAGAGTGTGAGGAGTCCTCCCCCTGCGGAAGGAGTGGCAGAGATAATGTGTGCTGAACTGAACACAGCTCCCACTCCCTTTCCCCCTGTGCCACTGGGGGTAGAAGAGGTACAGAATGTTTGGAGTAAAGTTAAGTCTGAGAAGGTATTTTGGGTTTATTTCTCATTATCCTGTTCTAGTTTGATTGGTAATAAATTAAACTGATTTCCCTGACTCAGGTCTGTTTTGTCCATGAGAGTATCTGGTGAGTGATCTCTCTCTGTCCTTATCGTGACCCACAAGCCTTTCACTGTATTTTCTTTCCCCATTTAGCTGAGGGGAGTGATAGAGCAGCTTTGGTGGTATCTGGCATCCTGCCACAGTGGATGAGTCAAGTCCTTCTGATCATGCCTTGAATTCTCTGTACTCATTAAAGTTGGGGGTAAAGTCAAAGGACATAATGTCCAGCATTGCTATCCCTAACATACAGTTTAGGGAAGAGCAACAGGGGACATAAGGAGAGGTTAGCTGGGACAAGAAATAAATTATAACTGTGAAGAAACTGTAGAAAATCCTGTATCTCTTCCCTACTGAGCAAAGGAAGTAAAGTAATGGTGCTGCAAGTCCCCTTATTGCAAGTTTTTTTTTATATGGCATGTCTGGTTCATTTAATTTTAAAGTTATCAAAGAGATGAAGCTACAACTGGCAGGCAAGACTTTCCTCGGGGCTTGATAAATCCATCCTCAAGCTAATTTTTGCAGCTTGGTGGAAAACATATTGCCGTTCTTGAGACTTTCAGACTCAGTCTCAGGCTCTTGTGGGTTTGTCAGTCCACAGCATTCTGCTTCTTGGAAAACAAGTGGAATCAGTTAATGTGACTTGTGTTTGTCAGCTGAGCAGTCTTCATTTTTCACGCTAATCAGGTTTCATGGGTTAAAAAAACAGGGACTTTGAATTCAAGCAAAGCAGAAGTTTACTGCCTTGATTGCCAAATTTGGAAAAATCTGTAACCCAAAGAAGTAAAATAATCAAGGTAACCTCAACATTTTTTCCTGAGATGAAACAGTTTCCTTTTTGTTGCTTAGGATTAATGCAAATCTTGGCCTTAGACCGAGGGGAGCAATACTGCTGGCAGACACCCCTTTGTGGAACTCTAGACCTCACAGTGGGAGCCTGAAGCCACTTGTGTAAGGGAGGTGCTCACCCTGTCCCACGCTGCTCTGAGCAGCAGGCATGGTAAGCATTTCCCATCAATTTACAAGGGATGAGAGTTCCCCTGCCTTCACTTTCTGGCACTTGTAACCTGTCTTGTGTTGCTTATCAAAGGATGCATGACCTTTCCCTTTTGCTGACTTCTCTCAGATTATTACTGTGCCATGTTAGCCCATTTCTCTGGCTTCAGTGGCTTCCCTCTTCTCAGCTTTTCAAGACTGCTATCAGTCTTCCAAAATCAATAAGACGATCGATTGTACAACTGTTCTCTTAATTTTACAGTCTGTACCACATCCATAGCTTTCCATGAAATCGTGCAGGGTATGAATAACCCAGGCATCAAACTTATCATTAATTGTGCATTTAAGCTCCATAACATTTGTTAGTTGCATACCTGTATACTTTTACAAGAAACACTGATTTTTTGAATGTAAGGGACCAGTTTCTGATGCCGTTACTCACCTTGCCTTGTGTCTTTTAATGGTGAGAGCTAACACAGTAGATCTGTTCAGAGTTCTGAGTAACATGCCAGAATTTAGTTTAAAAAAATAGTCTATATAGATGTGATAAAACCATCAGTTTTCATTTTTCATTAAGTTATAATATCTAAAGAAAACTCCTTGTGAATGCCTGGAATGCAGCAGTTTCAAGTACAGCTCAGGGAGTCAGAGCAACAACTCACCTGCTGTCTGAGGATCAAACCACCCAAATTAATATTCTTCTTCAAGATGACCCTTTCACACAGAGAGACTCCTTTAGCAATTAATTGATGTTATGCATTTTCTCTCTGTTCATATTTGAAATAATCTTTTGTAGCAGAGGATAGATTGTGACCCATATGGACTTTATTTTTCCCTTTCATAGAGGTGTATTAAACCCATTCCTGATGTTCTTGAAGGATTGAGGTATTTTGCTGATTTGGACCTGTTGCTAAATGCCAGGTAGCTTGGAAAGGCAGAAATTAAGAAAGGAGTTTGTCCAAATACTGGAGAAAATTATACATGCTAATACATCTAATGAAGTTGTGGGTTGTAACCTATGTGCATTTGAGTATAATCACATGTTTTTTTCTTTAAAAAATGCAAAACTCAGTTAAAAGTTCTGCTTGTTGGAGATTCAAAAGTAATAGTACATGGAGTTTAATTTACATTTTGCAGTTGGTCTTGGACTTAATTTTGAAAATATAACTGAGTAAACAAAGCTTCATTTGGGAAAAAAAAAAGAAAAATTAGACTATTTTCTGATGATGAATGTCAGCAAAGCACAGCCTGATTCCTTGTGATAGGAATAAATATATTTGCACTAATGTGCTTAAAAGGCAACTATTAGTTTTTAATGAATGTAAGAGATTTACTTTTTTAGCAGAGCTACTAAAATAATAATCATACATAAAGGACTACTTCACACAAGCTCAGGAAATTATATTCAGAGATTTAACTGGGGAATTTGGTTCTGGTTTGAAAGATAACGTTCATTTCTACATACAAAAAATTGTTTAGTTCATTAGCATACTTTTATTCTGCAGACACTGAAAAGCTTTAATGCCCCCCCAAATTACTTAGATGTAACTTAGTTTTATGAATTATCAAGCACTAAAGATATAAATAGCCTTATTAGTCTCTGGTAGCTGTTGCAGTACTGTTCCAGAACACCACTGTTGCACAATAGGAGGCATTTTAAACAGTGGTTTGTTCCTCACATTAGTGTACCAGATAAGCTTGATTCTGAGATAATATACTGACTGAAAGTGGACCTATGGTTTTAAGACATCTGGTGAAGTGCAGACTTTCACATTAAAGCATTAAAATGTGTCTAATGGGCAGACACTATGTCTTTTGAAATGAGACTTCTGTTTCATAATCTAATGCAACACCGCTGGAAGATTAGTGACATCATTTTATCGACTAAGAAAAGTGGTCAGACCAAAATGTTCTATCTTCATGTTGGAAACAAATTTCACTTGCCCATATCTATGAATAGTACATAAAATATAATGCCATTGGTGGTGGAAAACAGTGGAGTTGAAGTTGTGAAAACCTGGTTGAGGAAGAAGACATTTGGGCTGTTTCCTGTAGAGACTCAACTGGGTGTCACCAACAGGTGTCTACAGTAGCAGTCATATGGCTACACATGCATTGCACTTTGGGAATTTCTCATAATTGAAATCAGTCTCTATTCTCCAAAGAAACTCATGAGAAGCTGTATAGGCCATAGCATAATATCAAACATCAGAGATTATTAATGTCACCACAAAGAACTTTGTTCTCTGCAAAGCAGTGATCTCTTCTCTCTGGTAACCAGTGACAGGACACAAGGGAATGCCATGATTCTGTGTCAGGGGAGGTTAAGGTTGGATATTTGGAAAAAGTTCTTCATCCAGAGGGTGGCTGGACATTGGAAGAGCTCCCCAGGGAAGTGATCACAGCACCAAGCCTGACAGAGTTCAAGAAGCATTTGCACTCATGCTCTCATGTACATGGTGTGACTCTTGGGGATGTCCTGTAAAGACCCAGGAGATGGACCTTGATGATCCTTGTGGGTCTCTTCCAATTCAGAATATTCTGTGTAATTCATAAACTTGGCTGAATTAGGCACTAAGAAACTCACTGTTAACTTCAGTTTTGCTCTGTTTGCCTGTCGCATGAAACTTTATAATATTCAGGGTGAGTGTATCAGATAAAAAGTAGAAACTAGAGAAACAGTGTTAAAAATAATTGCCATGCTCTGGAAGGCTGATTTAAGGGAACTCAGTGGCAACTTTATAGTTGGGAAATTTATGCTAAGAGTGATATTTTTTTGTCTTAATATGATAGAAAACCAAAATCAACCTGGTACTAGAAAAATATGCTCTAAAGAGCTGCTAGCTGTTAATACCCAAACTGTACTAAGTGATAATACTCTAATGCCAGACTGATAAGCACCTGTACAAAAGATGTAGATTGCCTGCTAAATTAATCTGGTAATCCTGGTAAGTCCATAGTGAGGTCTATAACATTCGCTTGGGGCAAAAATGTATTCTGTAAGACTTGCCTACCATCTATATTTTCAGTCTAGGCATGTCAATCAAATTATTTCAGGAACAGCTTTAGCTTCTCAGATAGAGAAATGGCCTTGAAAAATTCCTTCAAATCCATGTGCCTATATCTAACTTTCAGCAGGGTAAAAGATGATTCTTACTTGTGGCTTTGAAGCTGACTGGGGCCCTAGATTGGAAATGAAATTTAAAAAGTGTTTGATCTAATCCTTCTTTTTCTTATTTTTATTTTTACTCTTTCCCTCTAAAGAAAGAGAAGACTTGCAGTTAATGGTGGTTGTATATAAGCAACAACAGAGAAGTTGTCAGAAATGACTGTGTCTTGTAGTGCAGCAGCCACTTTGGATTATATTCTTTAATCATTATCACACAGCTGAAATGCATTCCTGAGGCTGCTGTAAAATGGTTTGCATAGTCTGGCTCAGTGATGTCATATGGGAATACAAAGGTGATTTTTAAATTCAAGCTGAGTTACAGATGGGTTATACATACACACAAACTGTATTTGTATTGAATTCTTGCATGGCTTTATGAATAGAAATAAGAGCATTACATATAAAGCTAATGAACTCTTAGTGTGTGGTCAGGTGGGCAGAATACAAGTGATTGTATACTTACATGAGAAATTCCAGCCCAGGGAAAAATAATTTCTTTTGGTGGACACATATTTTATCCTCAGTACCTTGTTCTGTTTGAAGAACATACACTAAATCTTGTTTAAGTATGTATGAGGTAATTGATGTGTATGAGGCATCAAATGAATCTCTGAGACCTGACTGTTGATAAGGTACAGAAACCAAGGGCTTGGCAACTCTCTACTCACAAACTTCTTTGCAATCAATACTGCATTAATCATTTAGTTTCTGCTAATTTGAAATAGATATTCTTTCAGGGACTGCATCCAGCACAGTGAAAAGTGGTGTACCATCAGCTTTATTGTTGAATTGGGAATGGGAAGTAAAACAAGGAAATTTTAATTTGGCCTCCTAGTGCAAGTGTGGCATTTGTCTACCCGAGTATAATTTATGCATGGTAAACTGAACATTTTTTGTGTGACACTTTCCCTGGGAGACACCTTTCCTCAGACAGAAGACTAAAGGTCAGAAAAAAGAGATCATTCCAAAAGCAGCACATGACCACCACAGACCTGACTGAATCCTGCCAAATAGGTGACAGGAAAGCAGCGTAATAGACAGAGGCTGTTTCAATTTTTTTTTTTTCTGCAGTATTTCACGTGCTTGTCTCAGGCATTTGGTTTGGGGGGGTTTGGGGTTTCTGTTTTTTTTCACATGAACACAAAACAAAAATTTACATAAATGAAACAGTTGAAGAAACAATGATGAGCCTGAAAGGGTAATAAATGGGAAGTGCACTTTTCCAGTATGATTCATGTTAACAGAGCATAATTTGGGAACTGAAGTCCATTGCTTTACAATATATTGTAAGAGAAATTATTTTATCATAGAAATGGAGGACAGCATCTTGGATGACAAATGTTTTCTTGTGTGTGACCTTCTCCCACATCCTTTTCTTCAAAGTTTAAAAGGCAAGAAGCTGTCAGCAGAGGTAGTAATTATTATAAATCTGGTCCCTGGAGGCACTCTCATGCTTGTATTTAATAAATCGTCTTTTCTGCCTGTTCCAAAACAATATTTGAAAGTCTTTTGGGCTTGCCTTTTTTTTTTTTTTCTCCCTCCCTATGTCTCATCCTATTGCAAGGCTTATCTGTGGATTGCTCTGTTGGCTTCCTATGTTCTGCACAAGAGCAGAAGTCTGTGATAGATGTTAATCCTTCTCTGTGTTCATAACTAAACAGACATGGCATATAATTGTTGATTTCATTATTTGCTTTCAAGTCCTCTATGTTTGGATCCATATATCACAGCTTATAATGGTAAACTTATCCGTATTTTTGACCAAGTGATTTGCTGGTTCTAACAGCAATTTTTTAAGCTACTCAATGCATGTACTGCTTTATCAGTTTCCAGTTAATGAAATTTGTGTTTTTAGAGAATGAAGATAAAAGCCATCTATGTGAGCCTTCCGGACTACTTTGAACAATTACTTCTGGGAATTTTTTGATTATAGATTATGCTCCATTCTTTGTGTTTTGTTAAATACCTAAAATTACTTTTTTGTATATTATGCTCTTGGAGAGCATTTGTGAAGTAGAGGCAGAGATCATGCAATGGCACGGATTCAGCCATGGAGGTTGAAAAGGGCAGCAAGCCCCATGTTTCTCTTCTCACTCTTTGAGAACACTATAAAAATATGTACTAACTTGATGCTTTTTGGAGACCTTATAGATCCAGTCACAGAGGAGGTGAATAATCACCATTTGTGATTCCCCTCTTGATAGAGGATGGCAAAAATATTTGTCCACAAAGATAATTAGAAGGGGTATAAAAAAAATCCACTCACAGTTGGGTTAATCTGTGCATTTGAGCAAGCTTAAGTGAAGAGCTTGTTCATGTAAGTTTGGCTTGAAGGATGGTTTTCATGCATTGGTCCAACTCTTAATTCAAAAGATTTTGTCAGAAGCTTGTTTTTTATATCGTCATTGGAGCTAATGTAATCCCTATGTCAACCCATCAGGAGTTTTAGTACCTGACATGATCCAACAAAGGCAGGAATTGTTTTTCAGAGGGTTTTGTTTCTGATCCAGACTTACAGAGACTATTTTGCTGAAGTTGTTTAAACCACAATAGCATACAGAGAGTCTGGTTGTGGCTGAGAGTCTGTAACTCAGTGCCATGACTAGTTTTCATGTTAGTTATTTAACAGAAGTGTGTTACTTAGATGTGGCAGGCCCCTCTGTGTGTGCCATCAGCTCCCTCTCTGTACAGAGTGCAAGTAAGGACCGAGATAGACTTTGCCAAAGAATTTTATGGTTATTTCCATGGCAGCTATCTAGGTGCAAAGAATGTGCCTCAGCTGATATGAGCCACTTGGGCATTTCTGGGGGCTGTTGACAAAAATTAAGTGGTCAAGTTCTTGAAGAAAGTGGGAGCTGGGGTCTTTCATGTCTTCATATGCCCATACACTTAAAATTATATACCCCTGCTTATTGTTGGAAGCCCTTTTAGACAGTCACCCAAAAGCAAGCCTCTGGTGCATTTCCTTACAGCATATTCTGACAGCAAACTCTGAAATTAATATTTTTCAAATAATAGCTATTGCATATCTTCTGTAGGAGGACCTAACTCAAACAGACAAACCAAAAGCTTAATCTAGGATTTAATATAAGTAGAAAAGTTTAACAAAATTAAAGGGCAACTTTATTTTTATTTATTTGAATTAGTTTTGCATGACTTTCGGGTTTTAATGCTGTGGAAACCGAAGACTTTTCCTTTAAATTGTTTGAAACCTGTGGAAAAGGGGATTTTCTTTTAAATTATCAAACACTGCATGAAATAAAACAATCCCCCGAAGCATATAGAATACTTGAATGTCAATATTTGCAATGAGATCTGTTTATTGAACATACTGATGTGTTTGCTCATCTGTATGCTCCACTTCTTAGGAAGCTTCCAAAATTGTCTGGCATATACTTTAACCATTGGAAATGTAGTAGAATCCAAAACTGTGCAAAACGTGCCCTTTTTGGCCAAATCCATATCCTTTCTTGGACAAGTTTGTGCCAGAGCAGATGTGGTGTGCAGCTGAACACTATTTACTCCATGGGAACATACAGCTGAAAAAATTACCCACACTGTGAAAGCAGTAAACCTTCATTTCTGTAGCTTAGCTGAGATCCACCCTACCAGTGAATCTGACTGGGGGATTTGCCTGGGTGTTGATAGGGGAGATTTATTATCTTTAGAAAAATAGCAAAATATTAGCAGCATGCTATTATTTGTAACAATACAGTTTAAAGCCAAACCTTGATAAGGGGTGGTAGTGAAAAAGACTTCTCATGGCAGTGTTTCTGTGTAGGCACACTGGTTGTTTACAGGAGAGTTGGCCACAGATACTGCATGCTGGAAAGAGGGCTTTGCCCACTGCTAACATCAAGTGGCTTCCTAAACTTTAGGAATTAGGATGTGAAAATCTATCTGCCTTTGTTGGATGTATATATTTTTTTTATTAGATGATGAAATTCTATGCAGTATTTGCTTGCAATCCTCCCCTCTGAATTAGAATTGGACTTTCATGCATTTTAAGAGCTTCATTCAAGTTTAGGTGGAAGGGAATCTTGGCTTGACTGGCTGTAAAATGCTCTCACATCTATAGAGGCTTTCTGTGAAGTAAATATGAAACGGAAAAAGTATACTTTGGTAGTGTCTGAAAATGCAGTTAACACTACCATAGGTGTAAGTGGGATAGAGAAGGGAGAATTGGGACTGGAAGATTCAGAAGAAGAGAGAAATCAATTACAAAGAGAGCTCCTGAAAATACTTTCTAATTCCTTACAAAATAAACAAAACAAAAAAACCAACAAGTACAAAACATTTACTGAATGAGTCAAATGGTGAAGTAAATGAGTCATGATATAGAAATGATATAGAAAGAAAAAACTTCCATGTGCGGATAGCAGGCAACATAACCATATTTTTGGTGTGAAAATTTTTAACTAAGGTAGTACGGCTCTGTTCCTGGATGTGGACTAAAGTACTGCATCCAGAGGAAAGACAAAAAAAATGTATATGGATGCATTTGCCTATCTTATAATTGCAATAAAACAAAATATTTATGCTCTCAGAACCATGTTAATTTATTTTTTCCTTAGAAGCTGTGTAAAAATATGGCCTAGCATAGTCAAGGGTTTATGGGAAATAAATAGAATGCATTATATTGAAAATGGCTTCCTAAGAAAGATCAATAAATGCTATTTCCAGCAGAATTAAGTTATCAAAATGTAAATATTTTAAACAAAACAGAATTTAACAATTTCCAAGATAAGCCATTCCCTCAAAGTACACTGAAGGCATTTTCTAGTTTACTAATGTAATTAAATTTAAGCCTGAAGAATTCAAATTCCTCCCAAAGACATCATTGGCAATGTGATTTAATGCGGTGATAAGGATGAAAATATAGCATGTCTGAAGGCCACAGGAGTTTTATAAAATTGCATTTGAAAGCTGGCAACAATTATTTACAAGATTTTCTTTTTAAACTACTCAATAATGTCATAGTGAACAGACCTTCTCCTTTATTAGCAGCATAACCCTGTTCCTGACACAATTTGGGTCAAGTTCACTCCAATGTAACTTTGATAGTCTTACAAAATCTATACAAGGAGCAAATGACCCATTTTTCTTTTGTGAACACTGTGTAAGGAAAATGTGAGTCAGTGTTTTTTTACAAAAAATAAACCATTTTACGTATATTCTTTCAGCATTAAGAGAGATTTGTACAGGTTTTATATACACTTCCTCATAGTTGTTGTTTCTTTGTTCATATGATAGGGGATGATGTGAGCTGAATGCTGCTGTAGAACCAAGAACTCCAGGGGTTCAGCCTTTTTTCTGTCACTAACTAATCTCTCTTATTATATTTTAAACCCACATTTCATCTGCAAAACAGGGATATACTATTTCCTATCTTATAAAATCAGCTAATAGACACTGCAACAGCTCTTGCAAAAATATGAATATTGTATCATCAATGCTAATGTCCTTTGATCCTTTTATATTACGAGTGCCTCAAGTCTGGTAAATTAGGACTTCATCAGTCAGGTTACAGAAAGATTAATTCTGTGAAACATATCTTGGCACTGGTGGGGGGAGCATCTCAAAAGGTGACAATATTTTACCGGTGATGGGTGAGAGTCATTTACCTTGCTGAGTTGAAAGGGTCTCTAGCTAGGATTAAAAAGGGAAGAGAGCTTTTTGTGTAACGATGCTTCTCACTGGAGAAGCTTTACAGTCAAACTGTCCCTCTTTAAAGGATTTATTTGTTCTATAAGAATGTCATGGTGTGACCCCGGAATGACAGTGAAATGCTATTTATAGTATTTAGCCAGTCATCAGAAATGACTAATTATCCCTCTCTTGGAATGTACAGGCTCTGATGACTCATGTAATGTGCTCTTATTATCTCATAATTTGGCTTTTCTGATGCGTTCAAAAATATGTACACATGTGTAGTAGTAGTTTTTGACATCTGCCTTTCTTGAAGTTCTGTAAATTACAAACTTTGCAATTTTTAGGTAAAAACTATTGCAACTCCTGTGGTGTCCCCCTTCCAGGTAATAGGTATTTCTTGTTCGGTCAGTCTTGCATCTGTCATTTTAGAAAAATCTCCTGGCAGGTTTGAATACACCTTAGTCAATAAAGGATGATCAAAGGCTAATCCATCAGCCTCTTAGATCTGACCTTCCCTTAGAAAATATTAAATGAAAAGTTTAAAATTAGTCTGTACAAAAGGGCAAAAGGCTATAGCAGAAAAATTACAAAATATGTAGTATGAGCAACAGCAGGACCAAACCACCACTTCATCTGTTTCTGAACTGGAAAATCAGATTAAGTGGTCACATAACATGTAAAGAAAAGTCTGTTTCTTTGAGTTTGCTATTTGACTGTTGCTATGTGTTATTTTTTATAACTTTCTTCTAAAGAAATCCTGAAAATATTAATGATAAAATACCTTGAAGCGTCTAAACTGTATTTTCATGATTATGTTACTTCAAACTTTTCTGAATCTCTAATTTCCTGGATTTCATATTAAAAATTATCTAACTCCAGTGAAAACTCAATAGTTAATAAATTTTTTTAAAGCATCAATTTATTTTGATTCCCTTTACTGAGGCATGTAAGAATAACTCACACTCCCATCTTATTGCTTATAATAAAAAATTCAATTAGTGGGAACCTATCCATCACTTTTGTGATAAATTTTCTCAGTTAAGAATTGTATTTTAATAGTGAACTTGCATTTGTATCTCTGGGAAAAAAAAAAGAAAAAACAACAAACAAACAGTAACCCTATAAATAGTTTGCATGGATGTCAGGGACAGTTTTACTTGTCTTAATTCAGACCAAGGCATTTTCCTTTGGTGTTCCCTGTCCTTGGTGACACATTGACATAAGAGACCTAACCTGAAGATGGTCTTTTATTGTTTGCTCTTGTGGAGTCTTAAATTAAAACATTCCTAGCCATCAGACAGAAGTTGATAAAATCACAGGCTTACTAAAGTATTTAGCAGGTGTCTAGGAGACAGTAGTCCCAATTCCCGTAGTGAGTGGGTGGTGATGGGAGGTAAAGCACATGCTATGGAACTGTGGATAGTAATCCTCGAATAAGAGGGACAAGACTTGCAAGTCTGCAGAACTGCTGGCTAGCCTCTACCTGGAGCTAATCTTCCCATCTCTCCAGATGTTCCACTGGAGCTTTACCCAGTGGAAGACCATCTCAGAGGACTCTGACTAAAACCATGGTTCACTTCTGTTCTTACCCTATGCATTGTTTGGGATATTCAACGAAAAGAAGTTCCTAACCTGACCAGAACAGCTGTGAGGCCCGGAAGACAGAGGAATAGCCTGTGATGACATTTTTTATGCTGAGCAGCAACAAGCGTGAACCCACTGTGACTTTACTAAGAGCAATCCCTAACACTTATCATACTGTAACAAGCTAAAATGTTCAGCATTATAATGTAATTTCCTCCTTCTAATCAAATGTCTCTGGCATACTGAATAGGAATTTTATCACTTCTACCCTTTGATTGGCTTCATATCTAATGATGAAAAACTAAATCACCTTGTTGAGCAGGAATGAGAAAGAAAAGAAGAGAAAACTAGAATCTTAGTGGGGCTTTTGACCTGCGTAGCAAGTTAATTATACACTTGAGAAAGCATCTAGCATTGTCATGTTACACTGCATGCATTTGTATGTGTACAAGGCTGAATATAAATATGTGTGTATATTAGCATGCATATATGCTTTATGCAACAGTGCACTACTTGTGCTCAGTACTTCCTGAATTTGTTCTCAAAGTCATTGGTTTTAAAGCACGTAAATGAACATGGAGCATGGCCCAGTGGATTTTAATGTATAGACAGTTACTCTTGGTAAAAATAATTACTTAATTAAATGCTCTGGTGGACAGTGATTAAGGAAGGAAGTGGTAGATAAGTAATGAAAAGTATATCAGTATAAAAAGTATCAGCAACTTAGAGAACATGATAGAATATCTTTAGTGGGGCAAAATAGGCACTACAGGCTTCTGCACTAAATGGTTTTACTGAGGCCTTCTGTTTCTTACTCTATTTTCCATGAAAGTTTTTCTGTCAGTGATGCAGTTTTCTATTGCACAAAACTAAACTGCCGAATCAATGCAACTCTCAGATGAACTAGAAGTCACTTTTACTAGAAGTCAACTCTGAGCAGTCTGAACATAAATGTTCATGAAATGACAATCACTTTCTTACATACAGAGAAAACAGAGGATCTGCAGAAGTGACCATAGAAGTCCAGTACACCATCCTGCATCTTCTGCTGTACTCTTTGCAGACTCTTCCTCAGGGCTGGGCAGAGATACAGACCCCTACAGCCAGCTCTTCCTCCTTTAACACTTCCAGGCTATTATGGTATTGGCATAACATGGTCCTCCTGTCCGAGATGGATCCATAGACAGTCAGTACACTTGGAACAGTTGTCTCATATCTATGGAGTCTGAAGAGATATGGCTTGGGCTTTCAAACCTAGCTGAAATTCTTCCAGCTGTAATGCTCTGCAGGAATATGAAGTGAAGCTATGAGATACATCTTCATTGGTTGCATGCTATTGATCTGTATAGTACAGAGAAGAAAAAATTCTTTGAGGACTTAGATCAGAATTTTCTATCTCTATATACATATTTAGACATCTAGAGTAACTAGGCTTATTATAATTATTACTGAGCAGCAAACTAAAAATTAAGTCACTGAACTACCTAAAAGTAGCCAAGCAATCTATTTATGCTGTTATGTTTCAAAATCATTAATTTTCTAAGTATATTGGCATAAATAAATGGCAAAGTACTTGTATTGAGATAGACTGAAAATTGTACGTTGAAGAAGGTACATGGCTTTGGGATACGGTGTTTTTGTTCAGAATTACTTATAGGCTGCTGTTATGGCAAGGTGGCTTCAAATCTGATGATTTAATTCAGAGGTATGACAGATCAAAAGGAATCTGTACAGAAAAGAGATGTAACAAGAAAGGAACAGATACAGACAGGAGTTTTTTGCTGTATGTGACATTCTAAATTAGAGTGGCAGAAGTCTGTCAATAAGATCAAAAGGTGGGAGCAGAGATGAAAACACTCCTTTTACTGTTAATTATTATAAACCAGGTAGGATTGTATTTGAATGCTATTAACAGAATATTGAGAAGCAGTTACACCCTCCCACTCCCCCTGGGAGAAAAGAATTGAAGCATTTGAAATTAGAAAAAATAAATAATTTCTGCTTGATTTTAACATTCTTTTTCTGTTCAATATTAATACTAAATGGCCATATGACCTAACAGCAACTTTGTGACATGGTCCCCATTTTTTTCTTAAAGGTAAGCATGAATAGCTTAAGTTAAAATACAGGGATTTTAGCAGGCCATGGTTATTGTAGGATGACAGCTTGGTCATTCGAGAATTGCACTTTTTTCTGTGCCTGACATTTTTGAGACAGACACTTTTGATCTTTGATTTTTTTGCTCAGAGTGAAATATTGAGGCACTCTGGGGTCATTTAAAAGCCCAGGAAATATTCCCACTCACTGAGGAAGCTAATTGATAGTTAATTCCTTAGGAGATAATTCAGTTCTTCTTGAATAGATTACATTCGTGTTTCACTTGCAGGTGTTTCTCATATTCTGTTCTAAAGTGCTGCTTAGTGTTGCTCAGTGCAGTTGGTAGTTGCTGTGATGATCCCAGATGGGGCTGAATTTCAATGGGTATGGGTGATCTGCAGGGTTGCCAGATCATT
This sequence comes from Drymodes brunneopygia, assembly GCA_013400955.1. Lineage (NCBI taxonomy): Eukaryota > Metazoa > Chordata > Aves > Passeriformes > Petroicidae > Drymodes > Drymodes brunneopygia. The sequence continues at coordinate 416,117 of VZTZ01038371.1, read as the reverse complement.
TTAGGGATTTGGAGGCCCTGGCTAGGATTCAGCTGGCAGAATGTGCATGTATACATGTATGTGTGTGTGTCTGTGGGTATCTCAGAGTGAGCTAGGTGTCTAAGCTCCCCTTTTGGTTGGTGAAACTCCAGTCAATGTAGTTAATGAAGATTGGAGAGCTGCTTGGCCACACAAAGCTGTTGTCTATTTTCAGATGTAATAAGTAGCTCTTCTGACTTTGTTGAATACATCAATTTGACCTGCTTTGACTGTGGTGGGAAATTAGACATCTAGATTGCAGGTAGGCACGCAAATAGACACGTAAAAACTGAAGTGTCAGTCTCTGAGTCAAATCCCACCTACAGTGAGATATTACTGATATTTTCACTTCATGACAATTTGTTTCTTGCACTCTGCTGTGGAACTTGCATGTGCAGAATCACAAAATGCTTACACCTGGACAGGCCTATCAAATTCAATGTTGGTGTGAATAAATCCAATACAGATTTTTCAAAACAATCTCATAAAAAGTTGGACACTGTGCTGTAACTTGTATCCTTTTATAGCCTCAAATTAAGTATCTTGTCTGCTGCCATTGTGTCTTCTCCCCTTTTTGCATGGCGCTTTCTGAGAGATTGCAGCTTACTCACCTACGACTTGCATTTCCTTTAACAGTTTTGGCTAAAACATCTTTTCCTTGAATATGAAAGAGGAATTCAAACACAGCAATTGTGTTTTCTGTGAGATTAGTTTAATTGTTTTTATACCACTGGAGATGAAATTTCTTCCTCTCAGATTACAATTTATCATGGGATGAGTTTATCAGGAGGCGTCTGTAGTGCTGGCTACTTTAGTTGAGGTGCTGTCCCTTAAGGTATTTAAAGCAGGACATGCCTTAAGCTCCTGCCTCTTCGTAATTGCAAATGTGGTGCTGGCACCTTGCAATTGCTTTAGGTGCTGCTGCAAAATGTCTCAGTTCCCAAAGCAGGAGAAAAGCTGTGATGTTGTGCAGCTGGCAGTGTTTGTGTCCCTTCCTGGCTGGTAAGTCTGTGCTCCAGCCTCACTCCTATTGATCGATCCAGTATAAAAAGCAAACTGCTTTGCAGCCACTCACATTGGGACTGCACGTGGTGGCATTTTCCTCTTGCTGTTAGGTACTTAATCCACAGCTCAGTGCCTTCATAATCATTGAGAAGCCTAAAATAAGACTGCATTGCTACTTTTTCATTTTCTTCTTTGAACAGCTGTCTACAGTATCAAAAAATAAAGGATTGGTTTTTTGTGCTTGTGTCTTGAAACAGCTTCATTTAAGTACTTAAGGGTATGGAAAGGGTATGGGTTTTTTTTTAATATTCTATAGGAGCAAACAGAATACAAATAAAACTGGTTACATGTTTTGTGTTTAAAGATATTTTATTTCTTACAGGAAAATTAGAAGCAGAAACTTTTGGGAAGAAAAGAGCTAGAAAGGCTTGGGAGGAAAACTGATGCTGGCTTAGATAACTAGGGGTCACTAGATGACTAAAAAAGTTCTTTCATGTTCAGAAAATGGCAAACTTTAACTAAAAGTCTTTCCTGTTTCAGCCTCAAAATTGGGAGAGCAACTAGAAATTAAAACATAGCTTGGAAGAAAATTATTAAAGAGGAATCAAATACTAATCAATATAAATAAGTAGTAAGAAGTATGGAAAATTTATAGAGAAAGCCAGAAACAGGAAATGAAAAATCTGTGGTTCGCAAGGCCGAGGACCATAAAAAGGTTTTAGTGTATTAATAGCAAAAGTCCTTATCATGTAAGCCACTAGATGGAGATAGTAAGATTGTTACGAGTGATTTGAAAGCACCATAATTGGTAAAAAAATATTTTTATTCTATATTTTGAAAAATGCTTGATGCAGTCTCCATGTTATGATTGTGCTAAGGCACTTTCCAAAAGGCCTGGAAGAAGGAAAGGAACATGTAAAGCAGCAGGACTAAAAACTATTTAAAATCAATAGTCCTGGACAATTTTCTCACTAGAGTCCTAAATGTTGAGGAAATCTCCAGTTCATTGTGCACCTTGTTGATGGAAAAAAACCCACCCAACAACTCAAAACCAAACAAGCAACAAAAAAACCCACCCAACAACCCACCACTCCCCCCCAAAAACCCCCATGAAATCCAAACAAACATTCCCACATTAAAACATAGGCTGATACCTGTGCAATAATTGCTTTATCATTTTTAACAAAATTATGTGATCTCTGATTAATAATGTAATAAATTGTTATTTTAGTTTAATCAAGCATAGTTAATACAGGCAGGATAAGCAGATGGTTTTACTATGTACTATCTAGTTTTTTACTTGAGACTTACAAGTTTATTGATAAAAATGATTACAGAAATAATAGAAGTGCATTGTTTTGGCCAATTGATGGTGTAATCAGAAATATAAAATGCATCCATTCATAAATGAACAGATGCATCCTCTAAATCAGAGTTCAAAAATTTAAAAAATCCTAAGTGTGAAATTGGTACAAAATTTCTTAGTACAACTTCTGGATTTATAAATTTAAATTTTTAAATTGTGAAAATACGATGTCTGGATTTGGTGATGAGTCTACAAGGTATGTTACAAAATTTTAGAGAGTGTTAGAAAGATGGACGGAAAAAGTGAAACAGTGATTAATTGTTCACCTCACAAGAGGTAATGATGAATTGTCTGCTTGCGATATGCTCAAAACCCACACATTAGAGAAACTGTACTGAAAGCATTACAGAAATAAAAGAAGAAGAGGGAGAAAGGAAGGGTTATGTATGTTGGACATTTTGTTTTCATCAGTTCCAGTTTTCATTTTTGAGTGAAAAAAACTATGTTTTGTGTGTGGGTGTGTTTGAAAATATATTTGACATGCATTCAGACAAGCTTCTTGGTCTTGTTTGCTTTTAAGACCATATTTCTATTTAGAATTCTTATCAATATACATAGTCAAAGAAGCTTCTGCACCAGTTGTGTATTCATTCATATTTATTAACTTAAATCTTGTTCCATGCTTAGGAGCAGAAGATGACAGGAGTGGGCATTTAGTACAACAATTAACAGCAACAGTGCCTAAAATGTGAATTTGGTTTTATGTTGGCTGCATTCTGTTTGTTTGTTTAATAATTATTCATGTCTATGGGAAGGAAATTCAGAAGAATATGACCTTTCAATTGCCACATATCATCTGTGTTCAAACTACAAAATACCAGAAGCACTGGCTTTAAGCTTAGAAAAAAGCATATTGTTCTATTTATATTTCTTAAGCTGTGTATGTAGAAAATCCCAGTTGCTTAAAAAGAGCAGTGCTGTAAGTACTGTTACTGAACTGATAAAGTCCGCTTGGCAAAGCTTTGTAAAGGCACTCAGAATCAAAACTGAGCCTGTTTACCTCTTGAAAATGCTTTTATAGGAGGTTCTGGTTAGCCATTTCCAATAGAGAGTGGAGTAGTTGATCAGATAGCAGCTAAACTAATGAAAAGCATCATGGAAGTGACAGGAAGATTAATTAAGTTCCTCCAGTTGTATTCACGTGTTGTGTTACAGAGTTCCTTCGGGTACTGCTGCAGTTAAATGGTATTCATGGTGACAAATACTGCACATTTCCAGAAGTGACACTTCTGAGTCAAGGGTAAAAAACACATTTGGTAGTTCTAGCCCGTGAAGAATGTTTAAAACCAAAGATGAGCCTCTGTGGTTGTTTAAATATACAAATCTAACTTGCTCCTTCCCTTCTTATCCTTTAGTGCAACCTCAGGAGATTAGTAATGAATCACAAAATCTGCATTATTGTGTAGTATGTCTTAAATTGCTCCAGATGGCTTCAAAATAAAAACAAACCAAACTTCTAGCTGATGTACTTAGTATATTTGATTTGAGGCACAAAAATATGTGTGCTTGGAAACATTTTCAATTACTTTTGGAGGCTTACAAAATTGTGGCTTGTTTGCTGTTCTTTCTTTCTGCATTGTGGTTACTAATAGGAATGAAATAACTTCAATACATAAATTTCCAAATTATGTGGAAATTCCAGACCCACTTTACTTGCAGTAATCTTTTAGTTTTGGGAGGCATTTGATGAATTAATAGGCCAAGTGTGATTTAGATTGTTTCTCCTATTTTATTTTCAGAAATGAATGTTTCCACACTAAATTTTTGTTCTTAATAGCTGTCTCTGTACAGTAGACAAAATTTATTTTAAGAAAATCTGGAAACCTCTGAGATGTGTGAGATCTTTTAGCCTACTACACATGATGGATAGACTTAAAATGTTGTATCACTAGTGTATTTGTTGACTATTATTACACTTCTGCCAGCAAAGAGTTCCTCGATGTGCTTCTGCATTTGCAAAAGATGATTTGTGGTCAGCCTCACTAACTGACATTCATCAAAGCCAATTGGTAAGAGTTTGGATATAAATCTAATATTAGTTGCCTCATGGGAGAGTTCAAGACTGGAAGAGGGTTTTCCAGGAATCCTAGGGAATTAACTGGGTGCATTAATATTAAATATTAATTAGTCTCTGCAACAGTCTTGCCTGTGAGTGGCTTTAATACTTCTGATGGAGGCATTGTGTAAATCAGTGGATAGATAAAAATCAGTAGAAAGCACAGAACAGGGGAGCTAGTTCATGAAGTGGCCCTCTGGCTCTAGACCAACTCAGGTGTGGGGAATAACCTTAAGCTTTCCCAGGTCTGGAGAAATGTAGGGTATGTGCTGTACTTCTGGGCCATGCGTGCTATCTGCGTTTTGTTTATTCCAAGGAGATGATGTCTTGTGGGTTGTTCTGCATTTTGAAAATCTGCCCTTTGTGGCAAAGCTTTTACCAAGGTGAGAAAGGGCAGAAGAACTCAAGGTGGAGATGCTATTATGAAAAAAAAAGGTTGTTGGAAAAGAAGATTTCAGGGAGTAGAAGTTGCTTCTATTATTAGAAGTAAGGATGAGGTCTAGATGGCTTAGGAGAAGGTAATTTTTTTCTTGTTATGTATATACTATTGCTGAATCACAAGGATTTGGGGGTTTTGTTTTTATAAGTGAACCATGAATGAAAAGATGATAATTTTGCAGTTGACCAACATCTGTAGCAAAGTTAAACGCTGGCTAGCCTGTGCTGGCTTGTTGATGATTGGGAGTTTGCACCATGGGCTGACATCATGGACTAATTTGCTCATTCATTCTGCATGATCTTGCATGCCCAGGCTGGGTCTACTCAAATCTCCAGGCACACATAAGTGTTTGCTGCTCCTCACTGTGCTTTCCTACAGCTGTTTTCAGCAGAATCCTCAATGCTTGCATTAAAACACCAGCCATTTGGGATTGCAATTACTAAACCAAACCTTGCTTTCACTGAGAGTGACAATATCTCACTCAGGGAATAAAATTCATTTTTTGTTCCTTGCTTGAAACCCTACTTCTTTTTGCAGCTTATGACTGTTTTCCATGTGTAAATGAAAGCAGAGTTTGTCATGGAGTATGTGAATTTGGGCTGTGAAAGCTTTCCAGTGATTTTCCCTCCTATCTTGCATTTCTGTGGTTGAAATGAAAAGAAATTAAAGTTCTTGTTTTCGCTTCTTTGGTTATTTTGATTGTATACTTACTCTCAGAACACAAGATGAAATGAGGGAGGTCATCCTTGTTTTACAGCTTTCAGAGCAAAACAAAATTGGAGGTAACATTCAGAACCAAGTAGTGGAGAACATGTCAGGTGTTTACATTTCCTGAGGATCTGGCCTGCCATCAGACACCACTGAATTGGTGCTGGTATTGTAACACAACAGCTGTTCAAGAAGGGGTGTTTAAAGGCAGCATGGCCCTTGCCTGAGCACTAATAGCACATCCACACAGACATGAGCCTTCTGTGCCCAGGCTCTCAGATGAGCAGCTGATGGCATGAATCAGCAGGCATATTGGCTTGGTGGAACACAGAGACCAGAGTTGGCCTACGTCTTGCAGGGTTTGACTCCTGGCAGAATAACCCCATGCTTTTTTTTCTGTGATAGGGTAAACGCAGCTTAACAGGCAAATGCTGTGCCTGGGTGCAGACTGTCTTAAAGGACGTCACGCAGTGCCTCTGCAAAAGCACTTCAGAGCTGGAAAAGGAGCTGAAGGATTTCACAGAGAATTGATTCTCTGAGCTTTTACCCTCCGTGAAGGGAGAGGAGGGAATGCTTGTGCTGCAGAAGCCTCCTGATAGTAGCTTATACCTACTGCTCAGAGAACATTAGAGTGGTTCAGCTGAGCTATTTTAAACTAGTCTTTGAGGATGGTATTTCCCCCTATAGCGAGGTGTCCTTCCCTTTATTGTAGAAGTGAATGAGCATTGTAATGATGAAATAAAGGAAAGGAATGTGCTGTGAATACCTTCTGTTACTTGCTGTCCGCACTGTGTAGTTGAAACATAGGCCATGATTTCTAGACAGCTTCTTTTTTTTTTTTTTTCTCCAGGGGCTTTTAGCATTTCTTCACTGTGATTTAAGATTTGCTCAATTTACATTGTTGGTCAGTTTGACCCACGCAAGAAGTTTTAATCTTCCTCCCTTGTGCACTTGTGGTCGCAAAGTGCACTCCTGCACTGTATGCTTTTATTTGTGAAGCAAAGCTTGTTTTGGAGCTTATGTGTACCATGGATCTCTCATTTCAGCCTTGCCTCTTCCTAGGGGCAGTTGAAATAAGAAATGGCACTGAGAAAGGCTAGGTATCAGAAATGAATAGCTGTGGGACTGCTGGTGAGGGGCAGGACTGAAATTAGTGCCCCAGTTCCCCATCAGTGTTTAAGCTCAATAACATTCATGCAGGTAGCACGAAACCTTGTGAGGGCAATGCTGCAGAGGACTTTTGCTGAGAGAGGCATAGGGGCACTGTACACCAGGGCTCTTACCTCTGCTGCCACAACTGGAGCGTTCCTTGGCTGCTGTGCTGCTGCGATAATTTCTCCCGAAGTGATTGGCCCTCATGAAATAGTACTTATTGTGTCGTGGTTTTACAAATAAGAAGTGAAGCTTTAAATGAATTATGCCTGTCATCCTCTTTCCTGTAGAATAAAAGCATTCATCCCATTAGATCCTATTATAATGAAATAAACGCTTCAGCATACTGTCCATTATTTTTTACCTTTATTTAGTATAAGTGTATTATCACTGATACATGCCAGACTGACAGCAGGAAACCAATGTCCTCTATTGATTCAGAGAAGAGACATATGTGCATAAATACAGACCACATTGTCTTCACCATGCTGCTGCACTGGTGTACGTCGGATCCATCCCGAGGCACTACATGTACGTGGTGGAGAGTATTTCAGTGTTTCTTTGGTCTTTCTTCCTCTGAAGCTGCTAATAGTTGGTATAGCAGCAGGGATTGTGTGGGGACCTGTTTATAACAAACTTAGGACCACTCCATTTGCCACAGAACAATAAAATACCTACCAGCTGCTAATGACTTATCAATCTGGGCCAGAAAGCAGCTAGAGATGTGGAGGGTGAAAGGTTGTAAACTCCATTACCAATCCTTGTTGTCGTATATCTCCTGTCCTCACGCTTGTTACTCAGGCAAAGAAATTGTAGTTTAAAAAATCAGTTGAGCTGTATTGAAATTGAACTACCTATTTGCCAGTTGCTTTTTAAAAATAGAAACAGACTTGTCTTTATCCAACATTTGGATTGAAATTGCTGATTGAAGTGGAACTATTGATTAAAAAAAAAAAGTCTTAAGGGTACATGATCTTGCAAAGTGCCACGCATCTTTATCTTCTATTGAAGTTGGGGTATTGAGGCACTCAAAGCTTCTCCTGGAGCCTGCCCTTCAAATAAAAATACACTAACAATATACGCTTTGTCTTTCCCATCTATTATGTAATTGAGCACGTTATGTCACTAAACGTGTTTACTGCCAAGAAAAAAAAAGCCCGTACAATTTTAGAAGGGCTTATTTTTTTTTGTCCAAATCAGAGTTAGGTTAACCAGGATATAAGAGCATGTCGTTGCGAGCCCGTTAAAGAAAAGATCTGTTTGTAGTACTCTTAGTCCTGATGTCACAGGCACAGCAAGGACATCAGAAGGAGGAGTCAGATTACAGTAAGAATGGGCAGTGCAGCATGCAGCCGGAGTAAACGCTAAATCAGACAGGGATTGTATCAGGGATAAGACTGCCTGCAAAGCGCTCATCCTGAGGAGGCACACTGCTCTCTCACGCTTCTCGTGCTGGGAAATTTCCACATAATGTAGAATGAAAAAGCTCTGTTTTACATGTCAGCCCTGTGCAGGAGCTAATGCTGAATACACAGCGGTGGGATCCTGACTGCATGATTAATGAGAAACATAATGTATTTTGGTAAGTGTTAACCGTGATGTAATTCTGCTTCTGCTCACATTATCAATAGGAGTGATTATTACAGATTTCGGATTCAAGAACATTTCGTGCTGGCACGCACCTAAAACTGACAACTGGGGAATCCTGCCGGCTGTGCAGTTTGAAAGGATTCCATTGTCTGGGAAATTTTCTGTTTGAGTGGGCTACTGCGTAGTTCTAGCGGTTTGAAAAACAATCTAGATAAGATGAACTCATGCTAGGTTTGTTTTAAATGAACTTGTGTTTCATCTGCCGAGAGGGGATGAGAAATGCTTGTGAGGCATGGGAAGTTTTAGCTGAACTTAATGTAATGGACGAGCTGCTACTGCACTGTCAGTGCTGGGGAGGCACAGCGAAACTCAGTGGTTCATTCAGCTTTTAGTTTAAAGAATTCAAAGGTACAAATGCGAAACAATGTTTTATTTGCAGTGCTGCGATTGCCGAGTGCTCTGCATTGTGCAGATCACCAGTGTGGGGTTGACTCCTAGCATGCCACAAAATGCATATTATTTTAAGCCTTTAGGGGTCTTGGAGCTGTTAAATATTTGTGCAGAGTTTAGTTTTGTTGCTTGATGGAAATCTTCCTTAGGCTTACAGCTGAGCTGGCTGCATACCCTAAAAACATGCTGGAGTGTAGAGCTATGTCGAAGCAATGTAGCGCTGCAGTGCTGGTCTGGGATGTATGATTGCAATATAGTGCTGCAAGTTAGTGCTGTTAAAGAGCAAAGAAAAATAAGACAGAGAATTTGGTGGTGTGATGGAAAAATGCTATTCTTGACTGCTTGAAATCTCATCTAGTCTCACTGTTAATTTATAGCTGCATAATACTTAGAATGAACACAAAGCATGGAGTTGGAGGATTTCAGGGACATTTAGCAGCTTTCTCACTTTCATTAAATATTGAATCAGGAGTTCACTTCAAGCCTTAAAGGGAAGAACTTCTGTAATATTCTCAGCCCTGTCAAAAAAGTATTATGCCTTGTGCCATGCTAAGCCCTATCTTCATTTTTTCATAAAAATTAAAGACTGTGTGTGTATGTGTGTGTGATTTGTCTTTAACAGTGAAATAGATCAGTTATGAAAGCTGATAGATTTAGATGTAAACTGTCCTAGCAGAAAAAAAATATAAAAATTGGTTGTCAGAACTGTTCAGCGTCTCTTTCAAAGATAAATTTTCAATGTTTTAGCTTTACTACATTTTCAAAAGACTGAGGAAGAATAGGAAAGCATTATGGTTTTAGATTTGAGTAATTTGGATTAAGTCTCTTCACCATTAAAAAAAAGGTTAATTTGCTATTCATTTCTTTCAGGTATATTTCTACCTTTAACAGCATTGCACAAGATGGGTTGTTTCAGGATTTTTTTAACAATCAGTTTTTCTTGTGTAGGATAAGAAATTGCAGCTTCCTGAAGTTATAGAGTTAGGGTATTAGGTGTATGTTAGCTGCACGGTATTTAATTTTATCTTTTTTTTCCTGTCTATAATTTTCAGAAACATGTAATGATGATCAAACTTTTTTTGGCATTACTTTGAAAAAGTAAAAATTGCTGTATCATATACTTACTTGTGTTCTGGTGCAACACAAGTTTTTAAATGGAGAAAACTGTATTGTGCTTTCTCTCTGCTTTGTGGGAAATTTCACTTCTGAGAGCAGAGCTTAAAGTTTCTGCTAGGCAGGTTCTCTGTGTACTGTGTTAAGTCTGAAGTTTCCTTCAACATTAAGTTTTAAATGAATGTTCTTGTACCTGTCTTTTGCATAAGAAAGCATGAGCTGGGGGATAATGTTTACCTGTCGTTGTTCTGGGTATTTTCTCGCTATTCTGGGTATTTTCTTGCTCTGTCTGTGAGAAGCCAGAACATCTGTAATCTCACCTGTCCCTGTTACTGCACAAAGCAGTATTGCACAGAGCCAGATGAAAGCTTCACTGCGTACATCACACACCTACTTTGATTTCAGATTGCTACAGCCATCACATAGACAATACTGGAATTTTATTTTTTCTAAGAAAAAAAAATTACTTTAACTATTAATAGAGAATTCTGTAATGCTTTTTGGGGGTTTTGTTGTTTTTTTTTTTAATCCATACATGCAACTATTGGACCACATAAGTATAGAAAGGGAAGAAAAAGAAAGCATTCCTGTATGTTTGTATGCATCTTGTTTGCTTTTCTGGGCCTTCTTGTCTAATTGCTGCTGATGTAAGGTGGCATAGTGGGAATGTGTGTGTGCAGCATTAAGGTTGAAGTAAATACTAAAAATAATTACCACGGAAACTAAGACCTAACCCTTTGACAGTATTATTGTTATAGAGCCTGTGTTAATGGGTGAAGTGAGTTTTTTAACTATCAGAGAGAGAAGTTGCTAAATTCAGAAATTTATCATTATATTTCTCTCTCTCTTTAAAGCTGTAGCCTCAAAGAAGGTATTCTGCCTTTATCTTACATCCTACTATGTATATTGTACTATTTGAGCTGAGCCTTCAAATAATTAAACTCATTGTAACCCTTCTAAATTCATGAGCCTTTCTTTTATATTGCAACCAAATTTTGATGTAGTTGTTTTAAGAACTGCTAATTTTCACTCACCGTGCTGTGCTTTTGAGTTTGTTGTTTGGTCACCGTGGATACTTTTGTTACTTATTGTATTGATTTTGCATTCATCATTTCAAGCTGAATAGGAATATGGAATTGTAATAATAATAGCTATAAAAATTCTGCAAAATGATGTAGTATGTTTATAGAGTAAGCCAAAAGCCAATGAAAATAATAAATTTCTGCTAAGTGCTATCATACAGAGATGTTTTGCGGTTAAGAACATACATACGTACCTCAGAGCAACTTTTGCCTGTGTTTATCGCCAAGTTAATAATTTAGCATAAGATAAAAGTCAGCTGTGACCATTCTCAGCAGTTCCGAGAGGAGGAATGGTGGGTGGCTGTCAATGCCACAGCACTGATGTTGCACACTGGTAAGGGGAAGCCTCCCCTAGTCCTGCTCAGCGTGAGGGTTCCGCTGTGGCTAATGGTCAGAGCTGGACCTCTACCTGAAGAGGCCCCACTGGCCACTGTCGCCTTGGCTTGGCCACCTTGCCGCGACTGTGCCCTCCTGGGCCTGGCGGTGCGGGCAGCCATGGGAGCTGCCATGTCCTGGGGCCCAGTGTCCCCACGGCCACCCCTGGGGCTGGGTGGTCAGTCTGGTCAGGAAAGGTAGGGCATGCTCTTGGCGAGGGGAAGGGGCAGAACTGCTGCTGCTGCTGGTGTGTCCTGCAGCGCTGCACACAGCACGGCCGAAACGCCGCAGTGATAGTGCCGTTCTGGGACAGTGAGCACGGGTCCTGAGGGCTTGGGGAACCTGGCTGGAACTGAGATCAAAGCAAATTCTCCACCCTCAGCACCAAAAACAATCACTGCCCCCATACTTTGCCCTTAATGAAGAAGCACAACCCAAAAAAACATTTAAAATTATAATTTACAAAGAAAAGGGAGAGGAAAAAAGGAAAATATTGTACTTTTTTTTTCTTTTTTTTCTCATCCCCTCCCTGCCTCCTCCCTCAACCTATTACTGTTTTAAGTAATTTCTGTTCTCAATGTTTCATAATAGACAGGAAATTAATATATTGGCATGGAAATTATTATATATAACATTGAGGGAAACAAGCAAATAATTTTTGCCTGAAAATGCCATAACATTTCTGTTTGTATGGTGGTTATTTTAATTTTCAGTCAATGTTGCAGAATGTAGTAGTTCATCTGCACACATGCTACTATTCTGAATATCACTTTTTATTTCTGGAACACTTTCTTGAAGAGATTCATGCTGAATGAGTCATGGAATAAAAAGAATATACAGCCCCCCCCCCCCTCCCCATGCCCCAAATCTCATCACCTCTTTAAAGAAAACATAAATGGAACAAGCCAACTGATCAACTGCTGAAACAGGGATTTTTTTTTTTGTTTCAAAGAAAATATTTGGTTGTTACTGGTTTGTTTTAAGGAGATTATGTTTCCTTCTAGGTTAGACACTGTGGAGGCCTTTAGTACCATTTCTGCTTTCATTTAAGTCAGGATGAATCTGTGTTGATAAGGCTTTCTTTTAAAATGTTTTGAGAAGCACAGATACTGGATTACTAACTGTGTTTTATCACCAGCCATCTGCAATAAGAAAGTGTAGTTAATATATAATGGATGCTGTGTGTGACAGAAGAATTCAGCTGAGCAAGCCAATGTATAGGATCTTGAAAACTGCAGGAGCCTGATGTTTATATTTGGAACATTACAACCTCCTGGGCAGTGAAGTTCATATCTTGAAGCACTGAATAATCATTAATGCATGTATACATAATAACAATAAAAAAAAATCCTGTTTGAACTTACAGAAACTGCTCTGTGCTAGATTGCACCCTTTTAGTTTCTGGTACAGAAATGGTTCATTTGAAATGCTTCTAAATATATCCAGTATGTTGCCTTAAATAAAAAGTCCTTTTGCCATTTCACAGACAAAAAACCCAGTCATTCCAAGTGTAACTTTTCTTGTGGGTAACAGAATTGATCCAAACCCAAAATTGGAATCAGTGGCTTCCTGGTTCATCAGAGAAGATTAGATCACAGTTGCTTCAGCTGAAGGTCCTTTAACAAAGTGTGTGTGCGCTCACGTGCTCATGTGAATGTGTGTCTGTGCATATTTTAACTGGGATGATTGTAGAATCTAATCCTGCATGCCTTCCCAGCAAATGTCTTTCTTCTGTTAAGAAAGGAAATTAAGAAGAAACCAGATTTTTTAAATTTTCATTGTGATATCGTATGTCTATTTTACCTTTTTTCCCCTAGAAGGCAACACATATAAATTTTTATAAAATATTTTAAATTAATGAGAGCCTTTGACTGTGCTATACTGGGGTCATATGGCTGACACCTCTCTGTGCCTATGTGCAAATATTCTTCCGTGTTATTTTGATTTTGTTTCATAAGCTAGCGGCAATTCTAGAAATTCTTGCAATTACAAAAATGTTATCAGGTTAGAGGAATCCCTTTAAAGATTTTGCCTCTCATTGCACCAAAGAAAATGGTGGTATTTGAAAAAGGAGAAATATATTTGGACTGGGAAAAGGAAATATTTCAATTTGCTATTAGATCATGAAAAGTTCTTGAAATACAATAGAGGTCATAAGGGCTTCAGTTTTTAAAAAGGAGATATTACATGTAATATACTGCAAAGATTAGTTTTGCAACTGAAATTGCATAGATGATTGGTAACATTCAGAGAAAATGCAGCAAAAGAGAGAAATACCAAAGCTTGAAGTGGCCGAGATTGCACTTGAATTAAATTGCTGGGCATGAAAGTGGGAAGAAGTTTTTCTCTATTGTAGGGCTAAGTCATTATATGGCAAAGCCACATTCTGTAGGTCAGCCTGTACCCTCAGTTATTTTAGCAACACTTCTTTGAGAAATCTATTTCGGGGTGAAAAATCTAATACACAGAGCTGCATTACTGCCATGCTCATATACTTAGACCTCCTTGCTCATTTTGTTGACCGCTTCCTTCAGCTCATCAGTCTCATTCTCACAAACATGTTCCTCTTAGATAATTTTTTTTCCTATGTGCATATGCACCGTAAAGAGTTACTGCAATCTTAAGTAAGGTATGACAGCTTAAAGTAGTTGGCAAAGGTCTGGATCAAATGTGAAATATGAAAACGCAACCGTAATTTCAAATTCGAATTGTAAGGGAGGCTCTTATGAACATTCAATTACTATGCACCCTTGCATCTTATTAACATCTATGGTAATACAGTTCTTTTTCTTCTGATGCTTAAAATTATATACATTTAAAATTTCTTTAGGTTTGAAAAAATTGTAAGATGTCTTGGGTCCTTATCTGGTGTTTAAACAAAAGTACTTTTTCTCCCTCTGCATTTTTTTCTCCTTTTTTCCTTATTTCCCTCCTCCACCCCACTATTTCTGCTTTAGGAAAAGTTAAATCTATTTTAAAAAGGTGTGGTCAGATCAATCTATTTATTTTTTTTATACCTCTGCTAGCTGGCTGAACCAGTTGTTTGGAAATCGTGAGAAATTCTTTCATCACTATGGGATAAGGTCCTGGCTCTTTTACCAAGCCAACTAATTTACTCTATTTTGTAGTCCCTGCAGATTTCAGAATTTAAAATCATAATGTACTACTTGCTTTTCAAGTAAAGCTTGAAAAGCTCCTGGGGTTTGGTAATGTATAGTATCTTCATGTCTGAAGCAGTTACAGGAGATACAAAAATGACATTGACCGTGAGTGTCTGCTAACTCTGGGTATGGCTGCTTGAAATTTTAGCCTGTGCTTAGTGTCTCAAAGGGCTTTGGCTCATGCTGGTAATTTTTATACTGTGTGTTGTTTATGTGTTCTCTTTATTACTATGCAAACCAGCAGTCTCCTCCCCAATTCTCTCCATCAGAAAACATGATGGAACCTAAAAAGTAGGTTTATGCTAGAAAACTGCCTCTGAATATTAAAACTGCTTTCTTGAGAGCAAGGGAAAAAAGCTTGGCTTAATTTTCTCTTTGAGTATTACTTCATAGTGGTTCTCTTATTTATTTTCTTTTATGCTGTAATTGAAAAAGCAGGTGGACAATTCATTCGAGTGAAAGCCATGAAAATTTTCTCAGCTTCTTTTGTTCTAGTTGACCTTGTTTACTCAGTTTGTTTACTATGGAGTGTAGTAAGTTATGAAGATGGAGGGAGATAATAGCTGTGTTTTCCAATATTGTTACCCATCATTGCGCTAAGAATCAATACTGAATGAAAAAAAAGAAAAACCATAAAAAACAAGTAAAAAACCACAGAACCTTGACCAGATCTGCAACTGTGAATGCAAAAGGAAGGAGCAGGTGGAGAGGATGGCAGTCTTGGCACTGCAAGGAATATCAGTGCTCTTTTTGCTAAGCCAAGTCATTTTTCAGTAGTGACCTGAGGGTCTACTGTCTCTATAGTGCAATATTTAGCAAATTAGGTTTTGTTTGCTGGTATGTGTGATAGCAAATCCACTCACCTCCTGTCAAAACCAGCAATGTAACAGGTGCATTCAGTTTGCCAGATATGTGACTATTATGTAGCAAGCACACTGTTTCTCTGCTTTTCTATTATTACTATTGCTGTGAGCAGCAAGTTTTTCAGCAGTGGAAGTTGCATGGCTTTCTGCTTCCAGGTAGCATAGAAACAAGTAATAACTTTGCAGGCATACATAAAACTTTACATAATCTCCTATTTAACTTTGCAATTCCTGTGTTTGTAAAGGACAAATTCTAACAAGCCAAACAGGCCATAAAAGGTTGTGTATGCATATGTAAGGATATATTTAAATCCTTTCGCTTTTTGTCTCCTTCTGACTGAGGGCATGGTAGCCACATGAACAGGGGTACTGTAAAGCCACTGAACTGTATTATTTCTAGTATCCTTACATGATTTTAGCACTCAAGACATGATGTAATCATTTACAAACATTTGTCTCGCCAGTCCTGACCACAGTCCGTCTGCCTTGTAAAACAGGTTGTTTAGTCCTCCTTCCCACATGCAGTGCTAGGACAGTTGCAACAGCCTCCTAATAACACATTTAAATTCTTAGGCTTAAATCTTAGTAGCCCTGAGTACTTGGAAATTGCATTGGTCTACATGGCATGATATTTCTCTCCCCATTCTTTCTTCATTAAGGAAGGTTTCAAAATAACAACTCCTTTTGTTTTCAATTGAGTTGAGGTAAAAATTTTCATTACATTTATAAATTCCTAATGGTTTTCCCTTTTTTCTTCCTTTTTTTATTTTTCTCGCAATCCTTTGCAGTATTTTTGTAGAACATAAAAGATATATTCTTACATAGGTATAGTTAACAAACCTACTCCATACTAATTAGCAGCCCATCCATATTAGCATTTAGTTCTACACACTCTAACAATGCATGCAATAGGTTATCTGCGTGAAAACATGCAGCTTTGCAAGGTTGAAAGACTCAGTGGCCTTAAAGAGGGACATTACTGCACATATGCCCCCACAGATATTCTCCTACACATGAATGAACTTAGCAAATGTAATAAACAAACACAGAAAGGCTGAAAACACATTAAAAAACAATCAAAGCAACACTGACAATCTCTCTAGCAATATAGATACAATCAAAATGGGATTGTGGAAAGACTTGGAGTGTGTGAAATGTATGTAAACTCTGCTGGCAGAGAAAGGCAGGCAGGCAGCGGGCAAAGTGGGGTGGCCTGCTGGTGCTGCAGCAAAATGGCACTGGCAGCACCACCCTTCACAAGCACTCCAAGATGCCCAAACAAAACTGCTCTCTTTTGCCATAGTGAAGCAGAATTGTCATCACATGCTATCATCATCACACAGGGAAGAATAAAATACTTAAATAGTCTGAAATTAACATTGTGAAGGCCATGAAAGATGATGCTATATGTCACTGTGGACACCCAGAAAACTCCACAGATTTCAGGAAGAAAATGCAGATGCATAGAACATGAATCCATTTTTACTTATTGTCCCCTGCTTTATTTTGTTTTTTTTTTTTTTTTTTTTGAAGCTAAATGTATCCAAAAGATTCAGTATAGTGATGAAATACAGAACAGGACTGTCTCAGGTAGGCAGTCTTTGATGATATTTAGCACTGAAAAATATTAACAATTAATACTCCTAAAATATCCCTCAGTTTGTTCTAACAATGTTTATGTGATTTGTATAAGTTTTTTGTGCATTTCTAGTAGGGACATTTCTTCATGGGAACATTCACAAAGATAAAAATTGCATGATACTTTATTGTAATTTATTATAGGAGGGTTTTTATGTTAAAATCTATGCCAGCACATTTTCGGCACTAGAAAGCTCACTTTAGATTCATCTGCAAACAGAAATGTTGCCATCTGACCTCAGTATATAGTCAAATGAATTATGAATATTTTATATCAAATATCTCTTTGAGAGATTCCAGCTGAGCTAATATCTTCCAAATACAAAAATAAGAAGAAAAAATGGTAACTATAAATTGTTAGCCCTTTCTAGATGCTTACAGCAATAGATGGTTAATGCTGTCAGAGAATATTTGCCATAATAAATAAGTTAATCTTCTAAGAAATCTTTGCAAGGTGCCTGTGATGGGCAGATTTCCAGTTTTGAAAGTTTTTCTGTCTCTGTAGCCAGATTCTGTTCTAGTAAATAATGTAGGGAGCTGATTGTGGTAGTAAATTAGTTGAGGTAATATTGATGGTTTGTCTGAAAGAAGCTGGGCAGCTTTTGAAAACTGTTGGTATAATGTAAGTATGGCAACTGCTAGCAGGTATCAAAAAAAGCTCTTGCAAGTTCATGGATCTTTCAGAAAAAAATGAACTTTCTTCACTGGTACTGTTTTTACTGAGTCAAATCTGTTCATAGAGAAGGAGGAGGTTTCAGACAGTAATTATTATTTGTAATGAACTGTGGAAAGTGTTGGACTGTGCTAACAGATTTTCTTGAACTCAATTTCATTTACTGGACTTAACATCCTGGGAAACTTCCATGGCCCCCAGAAAAGTCAGAGTTTCAGCTGTGCTAGAAATATTAAACTAGACCTATTCTAATTAAGGTAACAAATAATTTGTGACAGTTGTGTTTAATGCCTCCAATAATTTCAAATTGAGTTAAATGCTCTTTAAAATCTTAAAACTGATCATCAGCAGTGTAGTCAAACTCTGGCAGCCAGTTGGGCAGCGGGTCTGGGGTGAAGGCAGCATGATCCGGTG
The DNA here is from genome assembly GCA_013400955.1 of Drymodes brunneopygia. Classification (NCBI taxonomy): domain Eukaryota; kingdom Metazoa; phylum Chordata; class Aves; order Passeriformes; family Petroicidae; genus Drymodes; species Drymodes brunneopygia. The sequence goes on along the minus strand of VZTZ01038371.1, from coordinate 398,014 downwards.
ATGGTGAAGGATTTAGCTGTCTGGGTTGCAGATCCTCTTTAAATAGTTGTTCTCTGTACCTTTGCCAGAAGAGGGAACAAAGGTGATGGAAATATGAGCTTGGGTGCTTGGATAATTTGAATTGCATTGCCCTGGTGTGGGGAGCCCCACCTATGGGAAGATTCACCTGCAGGAGGGCACACGGTGCTGCAAGGTCTCGCCATGCTGGAGGAGCTCTGATGGACACCTGTGGGGCAAGACTCCATCATTCCCTTGTCCACCTCAGCTTTGATGGTTTCCTAAGAAAGACTCAGGATTCAACAGGCAATGAAAGTCACCCTCTGTTTAGGGGAGGGGGGGTTTCAGAAAATGTTTTAAAACCGCAAACCTCTTTTCTATAAATGTAGTGTGCAGCTTTCTACTGCAAACACATATAGTCCTTATTGTTCTTATTAATTACCATTACCAAGTCATCCATGCAAATAAGGATAATACGACATTCTTAAGACAACTGGACTATTTAGTTCTATAAACTCCTAGGCCCATAGCACTTCCCTGTTAGTTAATTTGCAAGAAATTCATCTGTGTGTGTAGGATGGTGGCTTGCAAGCTTTCCTGGTTATGTACAAGTTATGTAGACTATCTCTTCATTCACAGCAGTCCTATTTTTATTTTAGTTTTATTTTGTTTCCTGGGGGCAACCACTCCAATGCCTTGTTGAACTGAGATCTTTTTTGCCTCATTAAGGCACATTATTGGCAATATCAATTAAAAAGATCAAGATAATTCAATGAATAGTTTAGTAGTTTGTGATAATTCTCCAGTTAGCAGACTACACTAGTTAAGCAGAAGAGCAGCAATAAGAAAAGTCTGGGGCTCCTTATCTTCTGCACCTCCCTCGCCCCCAGCCCCTCACTAGCAGAGGAGGCTTAACATTTCTCTTAGAGCATTGTCTCATACAGCTCTGTTGAAGTCTCTAACCACAAATCATATCAAGCTCTCATTTCTGTGGGTTTGTAGCTCAGCCAGAAAAAGCTGCATGTGGGAGAAGTTCTAGTCTGCAGGATTTTGACATTTGGTGTTGTGTGTCTGGAGCTACTGAATGGACGTGTATTAAAATTGTATATGAGTAGTAGTTTCTAGTGACAAGGAAACTGAAATTTATAATTAGAATGTTGGTTTGACTTTTAATGTGTTGTTTTGGAAAGGACAAATAACATTATGCTACATAGCAGATATTTATAGTGAATTTTATGCAGAGATAAAATCTTTTACTCAATCATGTCCACTAAGAGGCCATTGCCCATGCTCTTAGAGCAAGAGCACGAATTAAAGAAAATATTCTCAAAAATAGATTTCCATGAAAAAAAAATAGAGTATCTAGTCCCCCTGGGTGTGTATGTGCATTTACTGCTTTACATGGGTTTTTTTCAGTGCGTGATAGCTCTAAGAAAGAACTCATGCCAACTTTTCCTAGATTTCAATGAGCAAAAAGAATCCTGAAACTATGTGAGGTGGTTAACCTAACACAAGGGGCTTTCTAGTTGTATTCTTTTGGGCTTTTTAAATTTTATTTTATTATTTTTTTTTTAATTTGGGCTAAAACCAACTTGCTTACATATGCAGGAGAAGTTGTAGGGAAACACTGAAGGGTCTTATAAATGCAAGAAATGGATATTTGATGGGAACCAAATTCTCAGCAAGTGATCTATTCTCCTCAGGCTAGCAGACAGTGAATTACACAGACTTTTTCCAGTCTTTTTTTGCTGTTCTTGGTTTCCACCAGCCTTGGTAGTCTGACTTTACCAATTTAGTAGCATGACCAGGCCTGGTCTTAGCAATGCTCTAGAAAAATATGTTGAAATGTGCCCAGTGTAACAATCCAAAGGTGGAATCTACATTGCTTTACTTTGTGTCACTGCTGCAATTTTCTTCTACAAGAAGAAAACTTTAGAACTTCATAAGAGTTCTGTTAATGCAGTTGGTGCTTGACCTTGGACACAGAGATTTATTTTATTTTTGTTACTTTTGGAACTATAAATACTCGTGTAGCTGAACACCTGGGTCAGTTGATGCTTTTTGTGAGCTTAAATTATCATTTAAGTGAGAACTAAACTGTAAATTTTTTTGCCATGTGGTAGCAACAGAATCTACATAGCAACGTGAAACAGCTGTCTGTGCTCTAGGTTTTGTCAGTGTATTTTAAGTCTAATTTAGCTGTCTGAAGAGCGTAATAAAGAAATCCTATCACTCCCCATTTAAATTTTATCTATATTTAGACAAGATTACCATATATACTGCCCAAGTCCAAGTGAAACAGAATAGCTAGAAATACAGGTTTGGGGAGTCTTTTCTTAGATGATAAATTAAATCTTTCTGTAAAGCAGAAACAAAGGCAACAGATTCATGAAACTACAGATACCCTGTGTTCAACTTACAGGAGCAGGAGCCGTAAGGTCCCAGCCCAATGCAGATACACAGGCAACAGAACTGTGCCAGCATCAGCGGTTTGAGGCTGAAGAAGTTTGTGCAGGTCTTGAATTTTGTCGTGGTTTGGCCCACATTGCTGAAATTTTCTCAGCGTTTCAGGTTAACACACCCAAAACATTCTGCTGTGAATCAGGTGATTTATGTTTAGTTGCAACTCCAGATTGGCTTGAGCTTAAGCTCTGGAATGCAACCCTTATACAGGCAAGCTGTGTTTGATTTCAGGTTTCTTAGAGGCTTGCATGCAAAATTGCCTCATTACTTGAATTGATACCTCTAATTAAGCAGATTCAGTGTGCTGCAATAATTATCCTTTAGTATTTCAGCTCAAACTAATACCTAGCGAACTCCTTAGCCACTGGAATAATGTAGAGACATAGGCTTCTTCTTCTCAACACACTATCTTTTTTAGTAAGATTATGGGAGTTTTTTAATGCCATTTCTAGATAAAGGAAGTGTGTTCTTGTCACTGGAATCGTTCTGATTTTTTTTAATGATGTCAGAAAGAAGACATGGATGTCTTCTTCCATCTTCAGCAATATACTTAGAGTATCTTCATTTTCATCTGATATTTACAGTTTCATCATCCATTTATCTTCTTACATGGTGTTTCTTGGTATTTTGTGGGTTTGTTTTGTTTTTAAAGAAAACAGTGCCAAATTTTGGATTATACAAGCAAATTCTCTTGTATATAGTGATGTGAGTTGAGTGTTTGGGGTTTTGATTCATCCTTCAAATTCAGCACCATTGGTAAATTTTTAACTCCTTTTTAGTAGAATAGTAGATCTTTTTGTTTAAAACTCATTGTTATGGAACATTTTGAATGTTTAGTCAGATGGAATCACACAAATAAGATATGGACCCCAGTCCTGCATGCACTTCTCAATTTAAAAATAATTAACTTTTCTGACATTGTTTCATTGATGTGATGGATTGGAATGGTTAAATATGTGCAAAAGTATTTGTAGGATTGAGGTTTGTCTGCTGCTTAGCAAATCCTTGCATTTCTATTGCAATCTGACATTTGGTTGGCTCACTTCAGTGGTTTAATAGAATTTCATTCTTGGAAATGCATTATAAGATTACCTCTTATGGAAAGCAAAGATGATTACAGTATGTGAGGCTCTCTTCACTCCTTAGCAGCGGAGTGGGAGGATGGGAGGAGGGATCTAGCTTGTCAACACATGGTTCTGTTAAAGGCTCTTTGCTCTTGCATTGTCCTCCTTGCTTCTTAGATTTTGTAAGGTTCTTCTGATCAGATTAATATCCCAAATTCATTAAAATTCAATGGTTTTAGTTTTTGTCGAGGGGGTGACTTGCTCATCTTGAGTAATAAAACTATATTGAGAAATTACCTGAAACACTTGACACAAAATTCAATTAGATAAAAGTCTGTTGACTAAATTGATGTATTACTTTTCTATTTTAATGTGGAAAAGTAATAAAAATATTAGGAATGTGTAAAATGCTGTGATGCAAAAAAGTTGAATTTGATTACGTCTTCAAATAGTTGAAGAACAATGCAATGACTTAACATGGATCAGAGCAAATATAGATATAGATATGTAGATATATATATATAGCATACTCGATAACATCTGGAATTGTAATAGATAGACTTAAAATTGTGAAGCTGCATGATCCTGATTCTTCTGATCTACATGGATTATCAGAAAAGCACGCACCAGAATTTTTCTCCTCTTGGTACTGTATTCTATTTTATCATGGTTACAGGGCTTGGTAGAAATGCCTTTCAAAAACCCACATTTCCTTTAGTATCTCTCAAGATTCAAAGCTATTTCTTTCATTTTATTTTGCCTTTCCAACAGAGAAAGCCTTAAGAATAAAATAAAACATGACAACTGACTTTTTTTTCCTGTGGAATAAGTTTTAGTGTCTTATGCCCAAGGCTTGATTTTTTTGAACACCGTAGGACAGAGGTAGATGAGAAATAGTCTTTGATTACAACAAACTGAAACGTTTGAGGTGGGTTGCTTTTATACTGGACCTGTTTCAATATATATTTAGAGATAGTTCAAGAAATGCTGAATTGTAGACCACTAAAAACTATGAGGGCAAAATCAGTGAATGTCTAATTTGATTTTTGATACACACAAAGTGAAATTTTAATATTTATATAGGGCTAGAAGTAAATATTTTGAGTAGCGAGATAATATGAGCAAGCATGGCTCTCTCTAAAATAGTATTTAAATGTTTTATAACATTTTTCTGTATTTGATTCCTGGAACAGGGACTATAAAATTTTAAGATGGCTTGATAGAGGACCAGAACATAGCCAGGCTGACTGAAGAGCAGTCCAGGAAAGGTACTATTACTTGAGAGTTTATCATATTTCTTTTTTTTTTAGAGAGGGTTTCAGGCTCTTCTTGGCCTATGTAAAAATGCAGATTAATAATATTTGTCCCTTCGACCATGCCTTGGTATCCATAGTCAGCAGTGAGATCTGCACATTGGCATGCAGACTGCTCCTTGCCACCTTTCATACCCCTGCAGGGGGTGGGTTTCCTTGTGGAGTTTTTTTGTTTGGTTTGTTGGTTTTTTTTTTTTCCTTTTAGAATTTTGCCCATTATCAATGGTAACCAAGATACACAGGACACTGGCCTGAGACTTCTGTTTACGGCTACAAGCTGTGTGGTCGACTCAGGAAACCTTATAGCAAAATATGTGTCTGAGCCTATAAAAATTTCTTTGCTCTTTGCATAAGGGAAAAGCTCTGAATAGAGCGAATAATCACATGTGGATTTTTCGTGGAATAACTTTATGTCCCATGATAGTAAAACACACTTAAGGAACACCAGGATAGGATACGGAAAAAACTGGAAAATCATAACTTCATACAGCTTTAAGAAATATGGACATATTATTAGGTTTGCATTTTTTGGCCCACAGTTTGAGCTGCTTTATAGAAAATTCTTATGTGTACTTGTGTAAATGTAACTGGATTGTAATCAATAGAATTATCCACCAACAAGAACGATTTATATTAGCCAGAGGCAGGGATTCCCATTCATTAAATCTGTGGAGGACAAGCCTTTATCTATTTCCAGAGATGCAGCCTGGAGCATCCAGCATGTCATGGATTAGATAAATAGGGCTTGACATGCCTGTGTTTCTGGAAAATAGGACAAAAATTTCTTTTGTCCTTTGTGTCTTGTGTGCAAAAGCAGTAATGCTTTTCTCCCGCCTATAGAGAATGACAGGAGATAATTTTACTTGCTTGAAAAACTTTTTTTAAAAATTATAGGCATATAGGCATAAAATTATAGGCATTACGTAGAGATTTGAAAAGCAGACCTACCAGCATTTTCACAAGTGTCAAGAGAAGGACAGTCAACCTATTAATGGCCACATATTCCAGCTCTCAGAGCATTTGCCTAAATCAGCTCCATCAGGTGTAAGCTTGCCAAAACTGAAGTTTTCGTAGTCCTTTTTTATAAATAGCCATTTTGTTAGAACTTCTTCACTGTAAAAGAATGTATTCACTTCCCCAGAAAAACACTAGCCCTGAGGTCAAGGGGTTTTTGTGGACTGCTGGAAACACAAGCTAAATTCCTCCGTGAAGTGAATACACATTTACACAAACCTAAACTGCTCCAAAATGGTATCATTGTGCAAGTCTCCCAAGTTAGTCAACAGCCCAACTATTGGGACATTCCCCTGAGGTGCTGAGGACTTGCAGAGCAGGCTTCAATATGGGCCTTCGATTAAAATACAGACCTTAATTTCTTTCAATTTTTAAAACCTTTAAAAGAATTTGTTTCTACATTATGTGTGAAAGTGTAGCTTTCATGTAGATCAGAAGAGAAGATAAATTCTGACAGAGCTTTGTAACACAGAAAAAGTTAAATTTTTACAGTTTTCTCTCCTTATCCACAAGCAATAGCATCTTGAAGCAAAGCATCAGCCAAATTAGCACAGAAGAATAGATTAAATTGCAGTGGTATGTGTAAACCCACAGCCTGATTCAAAGATTATTAAAACATGGTTTCAAACTGGTCCTCTATGACAGAGAACAAAAAGGTTTATAAAAGTGAATTCAATCTAGTCTGTTTTGTTATGTTTTCTTTGTTGCAGAAGGCTCATGGCTGGGATCTGTTAGTGAGAATGAAGGTACCCTGCTTGGGCAGTGGAGTCAGTCCCTTGGAATTTGTACTTTCTTTTTTTTTTTTTTTTTCATTTTAGCTATGCACTTAGAACAGTTCCACAGTTTTTTGATGGAAATAAAAACACTTACTCACCAGAATATACTGTGAATAAACACCTAGAAACTGTGTTCCAGCAGATCATATGACATATGTTTATCTCTGTTTAAAAAAGGGGGTAAAAAAAGTAAAATCATTTGAATTGCACAAGAGCAGCATGTGATTGCATTAAATAATATTTGGCAAAGATGTAATTTGTAGATAGAATAGAGTTACACAATTGCTACGATTTAAGTATGCTATAACATGTCCTATTTAAACTTTATTAAAATTAAATCTGCGACTGGATATAGAATTTCCAAAAGACAACAGTTTAATTGATTCTGGCCAAGGTTCAAATTTCTCCCACTGATTTTCAACATCCCATTCTTTTATTTCCATCCTTGTTTCATCTGCTGCTGTCTTACTTCCCCTTCTTTCCCTTCCACTTTTCCCTCTCCTGAGCTGGATGTGAACTCCTTGCCCTTACCATCATCTTCAGGATTTTGTGCTCTCTCAGCATCAGCTCTCCTTTCATGGTTCCCTTGCTGAACTCAAAGCTCTGTCCTGCAGTGCAGAACTGCTGATCGTTTGCATCCCTGGCTTTTTTCAGACAGATGAAGAATGGCTGACCAGTTTATCAGGACAGTAAAAAGGTTCCTAACAAGTTAAGAATGATCTGCAAATTCCTGGTGAATCTCTTCACGCTGGAAGCCTGCTGTGTTGTTAGTGGTCACACTTTTGTCTTGTTCAACTTGAACCTGAACTTTTTGGCATTGGGGCAAGAAAGCAACATCTGCTGTCACAGCTGCATTAAGATGTAAGCTGGTCTCTGTTGCTTAATGCTGAGGGGAGTGACTCTAATCTTATCTTCAAGTACTTAGCAGAAGATAGGGATATTTTTTTCTCCCCAATACAGCAATTGACTTTTTTTTTCAATTGCCTGCTGATGAAAATCCAAGGTATAGTTATGGCTGACACAGTGCATGTGTGGTTTGAGACGGCATAAAATTCTATTCTAGTAAGGTTCAAACTTAACAGTTAACTAAATATTTTATCCCTCTCTTCCCCTGTCTCTGTGAGGACAGCAAACTGCCAAGCACCTTCTGCTTTTTCTTTGCTTCTCAATACAAAGCATGGGTTGCCTGCTAGGAAAACTTCAGTTTTGCATCAACTTCTTTTTCCAGAAACTCTCAGTCAGAGAGCCTCAGGCTCTTGCTTTTTGCACAAATAGCTGTATCTCCTGAGGACTGAACTTGTTTCATTTCAATAAAGTATAGTAGAAGTTTTATGAAAAGTAATGGGTTGATGTTTAGAGGCAATTGGGCCACGTGATTTAATAGGCTTTTTTTCTGACTTTACATCCTGAGAAAGGAAGATATTTGTGTTTGCTGTTTTGGTTCAATTTTCTTTAAGAACTTCAGGTATTTCATTCAGAGTGCGAGTTAAGATATTTCATTGTTGGAAAAAGTTCCTGAGCCAAATAACTTGAAGTGCTTTTAATTTAGGAATACATACATACAGGAAAAATGATTATATGATCTAATAATTTAACAAGTATCTTTCAAACCACCATGAACTTTTGGTTCCATTCCACTTTTTCCACTTATTCTTTTGCCTACCTATGAAAGATCATAAACCTAATAATTTGAAGCATGTATGTGTTGGGGTTTTTTTTATGAATCAAAACTTTTGAGACTGTGGTAGTTTCTGATGTATAGCGCAAGCATTTATGCCATTATGTACGGGAAAGAAAAATAAAAAATGTGATTTTATTTCAATAAGTATGCGTTTTTGTCACATACGTACACATAGGCAGGTCTGTGCATGCAACTCTGTGAGGTTAATTCAGGAGAGAATCATGGTCTAGGCTATGCAACACTGGCGTAGGTTGACGGAGGTATTTTCATGTCCATTGTTGTGTGCTACCTGTAAGACCAACAGCCAAGTGCAGCTGCAAAATCACCAACTTTCTGTCACCGTTTCTCAATGCACCTCTCTCCTTCCTTCCCTTTCACTCTGTCTGTGAAGCTAGCTTTGACTTTGCTCTTTTGTCTTGCATTCTGACATCCCTCTCCTAACTTCATCACTTTCTGAAGTCGATCAGTAAAGCAACAGAGGTTTGACTGCTAACAGAAGAGTGAAGTAACTTGGCATTAAGTTCCAGTTACTTTGCACTATGCAGCTACAAATGTGTAAAAACACTTTTCAGTGAATTATTAATGCTAAATGGAATTATTAGTGCTAAATAGAAGATGCATTGCTACACAGAACTATCTTCATAGAGTTTACTAGTGGAGTGGATCCGTTTCATGACATTAGTTACATATTTGTCTCAGTCATACACTTGTTTCATTTGAAGTAAAGACACCAGAAGTTAATCGTTATTTCTTCCTCAAGCATGCTTTTGAAGAATGGCACTTTTAAAGCTGATAATATATTCATCATAAAAATGAAAAATTCTTTGAAAATCTGTTTGCAATACAGTATTCTTCTGATTAATAACCGTTGGAAATTTGTGCTCATTATACCATAAACATGACCTTTATAAAACCATCAGAAAAATCCAACTGCAGAATATGCCAGGTCAAAGACTTTTTTAAATGTCAAAAAGTGTAAAGCTTTAAAATTAATCTGATTTTTATAATACTTGGCTGATGCTTGTATTTTTGCTTAGCTTATTTATTTTTCATGGGGGTTTTTTGAATTTTGGTGGTTAGGATCTACTGGGAGACTGTGACCTTAGGGAAGTACGCTTTGGGATACGTCTTAATGGCCTTCAGCAGTTGTTTCCTTGTCTTTCGATGCTTAGATCCAGTTGGTTTGTAACCGCATTTTTGCTGGACATGATCTGATACGATCTAGTATCTCTCCAGTAGAGGCTACAAACCACATACTGACCCACGGATTAGGAGACATCTATGATGTGCCAGTAAATAATGGTGCAATCAGTTTAACACTGTCACAAAATACGTTTGTAGGCTGAAAAGTGTAGAGAAACACTGTACACACAGTTTTGGAGAAATGCACATTTGTAACGCTGTGCCCTTCCTCTAACTTCAATGGGTTATAGTGCTCCTCTAAAAACATCCATGCTTCCTACCTTAGCTTGAAAACACCCAAGCTTCCTACCTACCTTTCTGCTGCAGGCTGGAAATCATGCTAGGGTAGCTGCTTTATGTGGGAATAACTATTCAAGATCATCATGAAAAGAAAAGGGAAAGCTAATTTTTGTACAGAATCACAGAGTCAGGTTAGAAGGGAGCACAGTGGGGCATCTGGTCCAACATCCCTGCTCAAGCAGGGTCATCCCTAGAGCCCATGGCACAGGACTGCATCCAGATGGTTCTTGAGTATCTCTGGTGAGGGAGACTCCACAATCTTTCTGTTCCAGTGCTCAATCACCCACAAAGTAAAAATGTTCTTCCTCATGTTCAGCTGGAACTTCCTCTGCATCAGTTTCTGCCCATTGCCTCTTGTCCTATTACTTGGCACCATGAAGCAGAACCCAGCTTCATCCTATTGACCCCCTCCTTTCCAACACTTATTTACATTGATGAAGTCCGTTCTTAGCCATCTCATCTTTTCTGGCCTGCATTACTGCACGGTGGTAGAAAAGTCTCTATACATTTCTAGCTCACTCTGTGCAGGGCAGGCTTTTCGCTTCCTTGGATTCACGTTCTCACCAGAGAAAGTAGGAAGTTGTATAAAACATGAGCAGTATGGGAAGAAACTGTAAAATAGAGCTGGGGATACACAGTTTGCCAAAAGAAAATAGAATCATTAATGCAGTTGTAGACTCACTGGTGAACTTGTCTTCCCTCTAGCATTTATGGCACTGAAGGAAGAACAAGTTTTGACATTGTCTGTGAGATCATTCAAGTCTAAGTGAAAGCATGTTCAGTTTGCTATTAGCCTACAAACAAGAAAAAATATTACAGTGCTCAGAGCACTAAATCTGGGGTCCTTGGTCTGCTGCAGATTCCTGTGTTAGCTTTGAGAAAGAGACTTCTGTTGTCTCTCCTGGGTTTCTAGCTGAAAAATAGGGATAATCTCTTGCCAGGTAAGAGTGTCCAGAGAATCAATATTGGAATTGTATGGATAAAAAGGTAAGGCTGCTGGGTATTTAATATTAGATTTTCTTTTTGTAAGGCAAATAGAAATTAAAAGCTCCTCCATTTTCAAGAGGGAGGAGTGCTGAGTTTCATGGGCATTCTAGTTTTTCTTCTCCAAAGCCATGACTTCCAGTCTTGGGCTTTCTGGTTCTCTGGTAGTTGGCATGGTTGGTACTTGGTGTGGGCAGCTGGTAATAAGCATGCTGACCAAATTGGAAAATTTCTAGTTGTTTCCTTATACTTGAAAAAGACAGAACTTTACAGAAAGTGGAACATTCATCTTGGATCATTTAACTTTCAGTGATCCAACAGTTTCCAATAGGGAAAAAAAAGTCCAAATTTGTCTGACCAACTGCAATAAAAGCCCAGAGGGTTTTGAAGAGCTCAATTAGGTAGGTCATGTTGCTAAAATAAAAAGCTAAGTCTCTGCCCTTTTGCAATTTAAAATCCACATAAGATGTGGCCCATAGTGAGTTAGATTAATTCCTTGCTTGACAGTGTTACGTACTGAAGTTCAGACCATGGTTTTCCAGTAGCTGTTATGTAAAACAAAACAAAACAAAACACACTATTTTATTGAGTATTTTATTCAGTAGAGTGTTTCCCGGTGTCCATAGCATATTCTAGATGTGGGGCAAAAGAGGTGATAGTTTGTGGGGTTAATGGGGGTCTGACATTGATTAGCCTTGTGGCCTGAGGTAGGCAAGATCTGCACAATCTGCAAGATCTGAGTACTTCAATCCTGTTCAGTCAGACTGAATTTTATTGTCTGTGAGGTGGGCCCACCTGCCTGTAATGCAGATGAATGATAGTAAAGGAATAGGAGGGAAGAAGGTAGCAAAATGGGAGCAGAAACCTGAACTTGTTCAGCAAAATAAAGGAAATAATGGCAGGATATAATGGGTATCAGAGTACTCATGCAAATTTGTCTCTGCATTTTCCCAGTCCTGCATCCTAATAGTAGTTTCACAGGTTTCTACATAATGAAAAAAGAAATTTACTCCTCTGTACACCCAGTGGAGTACATTTTTCAATCAAAGTTATTGGGATATATGATCTTATGCGTTTCAAAATGTTAGTATGTGTGAAAAGAAAGACTTTAAAAAACACTGTATGATGCATAGCTGCAGGCTTCTAAAACTAATAATAATAATAAAAATAATTATTTTTCTAAACCAGCTCACTTTGCAGGAACCAAAGAATAAATATTTTTTCTAGAAAAAAATAATACTTTGAACAGCAGCAAATGACCAGGGTTGATTCAAACTTTCCAGGTGAACAGTGTATGTGCTGAAAAGTGCTGTCTATAAATAAACAGTGGGTACTGATTTGTGCCAATCTGGGAAAAAAAAAGGAAGGGAAGAAAATATTTTTGTAATGAGTCATGTTGAATTGTTTGGATCAGGATGTTTGAAATTTGCCAATATTTAAATAATAAAAACAGTTAAGTATCTTAGTAGGAACTATAGGCTGTCATTTTGGGTGGAAGAAGAGTTTCAGCTGACACAAGGGTGGGGTTTTCGCCCCCTAAATGTCTCTATTTTTTTTGTTTGGCTAGTGAGCTGAAAAATCAATTACTCACAGATCTCCACAGCTGAGACAGTGTTTCATTCATATGATCACGCAGTGTACTTGATCCTCAAGCTGTCTCAGGAGAGCCAGCTGGATCAAGCCTGGTGTGGTTGGAGTCCCATTTTGAAGGCTCTTCTTTTCAATTGGGCTTCAAATATTTAATGCAGTTGGGTTTTTCTTTCTTTTCTAGACCTAAGGGTGATTATAAGTAGAAGTATTGTGTTTAAATGTGGCTATCATATTTTTTTAAAATTTTTTTGAGATTATTAAATAACAAAAGCAATCTCCAAAAACAGTCTGTGAACAATACAGAAGTCAAAAGAACTTTAAGATTCTTATTTCCCCTTCTAAAAGAAAGAAATCTGTAAAAAAGAAACAAACTACACAAATCAATAAAACCCCTTTCAAGAAGCTGAGTTCTAAGACTAAAAATGGTCAGAAAATAGATTTTCTAAGCAATAGATTCTCCAGAGGCATCACATCATTTGTTTACACCTAATCTCCTTCAGTTCATATGTAATAATATGTAAACTATTAAAATTAAATATTCAAAATCAAAAGTTTATCTCTTTATGCCCCTAAAAAATACAGGTTGCATGTTAGCTAACTTTCTATTTGCTGAGTTTATATTTTAGTCACTTTATTACAGTAACTACAAATAAGTAGTTTGGTGATTAAGTGAGGCTCGCTTTTTACATGCCAGGTTAGATCACTAGCACTACTTATTATGGAACTGAATTTACCTTTAAAGGGACAAATGAGCAGTTTTTGAGAAAGGTGTCTGTTGTAAAAATGAAGATTACCATACAGTGATAAAAAGAAGCACCCTAGTGACTATAGTCCATGACAAATTATGTTAAACTAATTCCTAAATCCGCATCTACAATTCATGTCATATTTTCTCTGTTAGATCCCAGAGAAGTTTATTCTTTTGGTTTTGGATGTCTTAATATTTCCTATTTTATCAGATTCCCTGAAAATAAAAATGTGGTATCTGGTATTTTAGATCATGAAAGAGTATTAATCATCATGGATCGCCTGATGTTCTTAAATGCTTATGTCTTTATTTTTGAAGAAATCCCTCCAAATATACCTTTTCTTTGGCCCACTGGCAAACTTAATTCATAACAAATTAAAAGTTCCAGCCAATATTGAGTTACCCAAATGAAAGCTTATTAACATTTATAAGCTAGACCATGAGCTCCCCACATATCCTTTCCCTTTTATACTTTCAAATAGCCTGAGTCAGTGCCCTTAAAAACTTTCTAAGAAAATTCCTGTTTTGGCTCAGGCTCTCTAGGATATAGTTCAATGCTTACTGCATGTGAACTGTTAAATATTAGGGTCCTATATAAAAATATTAATGATGCCGTTTGAAGTTGTCTTTTAAAGCCTCCTAGAAGTCAACTTTTCAGTTGGAAATGTGTGGTACTTTCCCAGCTTCTCCACTGAGTCATACCAGCAGAAAGGTTCACTGAGCTTTTGCCAAGGCAGAATGTGTGAATTTTTTTGACCTCAAATAAATTAGCATGGAAATATTAAGAGAGGTGTGAGACGGGTTGTAACACATGGAAATATTCATATCTTGGAGAAACCATATTATGATCCTGAAAACCAACTCAGACTCCAGGAAGCAAGGGAAAGGGTACATTAGTTGAGTGTCTTTGCTGTATTCAAAATGGCTGTGCACATGGACAGAAGGAAAAAAATGCAAAGTAATGAAGGAATGAAAATAAAATTCTGCAGAGATTTGCTTTTTCACTCAGTGTTTATGGTGGTAATAGTTAGTGATGGAAGAACTGCAAAAGATTTAGATTAATGGGGTATTAGTTTAGAGTTTCTGCCCAGTTTACATACCTTCAAGTTTCAAATGCATTGCAAAAAATTATCTACATTTTTGTGTCTGCAAAAGCTGAGCTAGATTCTTCCTTGGGAGAGACTGTTTGATAATGTGTCTTGTAATTCTTTTTCTGGAAACTAAATCTGCATTTAAGTTTAAACCTGAAGGACTGGGAATGAGGGGGTGCATGAGGAAAGACTATGCAGAGAAAGATGTAACATAACTTTCTCTATAGCCAAGTCACAAAATATAGCAATAGGTGGTTGTCAAATTGTTGAGTTCTTTGTTAGGGAACTTCAAGAAGGGGGATCTTGGCCTGCTTGAAAAACATTAAGGAAACTTGCTATTTATTATCCTGTATTAAAAACCACCCTGCTTTATGATGTCTGTTTATTCTAGGGCTATTTTCTTTGGTTTCCTTTGTGCATATTCAGTCTTTGTGATTCTCTTAATCCAGATTTTAGGGTCAGTACTTACCGCTGTTTATACTCTTTACCTAACACCGATCCAAGGGAAATTTCAGGTGAACTGGGCACAAAAATTTACATGGGGAGCTTTCTTTTCAGTAAGTGCTATTTCATTGAAAGTAAAATTTCCCCCAGAAGGTGTTAACTTTTTGTTAAGAATTATCGCCAAAAAAAATTATTAAGATAAGATTAAGACTTTGGTATTTTTAAAGACACATGATTTATTTTTTTTAGAATTATTCTCATTTTAAAATCTATTTTCAGTTCCATAGTGAAACATGGTCCCTAAAGTCACAATGGGGTAGAGGGGAAGCAGGGGAAAGGACCAACACTGGTATTTGTTCCCATTTCTACTCAAAACAAATAAAATGTGGCAATTCCTTATGGAATGGACAGTTTGAGGTGGAACAGGCAGGAACCATCTCTTCATCTGTTTCTGTCATATTCACTTGGTTCAGGCAAGAAAGATCTTGTGCTGATGAAGTTCATGTCACCAGTGGTTTCAGACGGAGAAAGCACTTGACTGGGCTGTGTCACCAAGAGCATGAACCTCATGTTGCACACATGGCTTTGTAGCACGTGGGCTGTGTGTGCCCAGAACATATGGTGTTGTATTGCAAGCCAGATTACCCAGTGGTAGGGCAAAATGTCTAGTCCCAGCTGGAGACACAGAACTGCATGCCTGTGCAAAAATGAACTGTTTGATTGACATTGGGGGAGTTCTCAAAAACAGTCTCTGTGTGATATAGGAAGGGGCAAAATTTTGTTGCAAGCTTTTCCCCATGCTTGTATGCTCACATTTACTTTGGATGTATAGCCAGTGCCTCTGACCAAGAAATTATCTTGCCTGTGATTTAAATTGTCTGAAAATTGAAGAAACAAATGATTACTTCAAACTTGGTCAAAATGCTGAGCCAATTAAGCTTCTAAGTTGTATTATTCTTGGTCTCCCTAGAAAGAAAATTAAAGTAACAATATTGACATGAATTTCTCAAATGTCTGAACATTCAGCTCCCATTTAGAATCTGATTCTCCTCCTCTTTAGAAAGGCAGGAGACTCTAACATCACTAACGTGTAAGACTGGAATTAGAAAATACATTATTACCCTGCCATTTTAGGTAATTGTAGCATGCTCCTCATAAAGCCAAGGTTGTCTTCAGGTGATACAGTTCATGTGAACGGCAGGTAATAATAATAATAATAATAGTAATAATAAGCATCAAGCACAGGCTGTGGACAAAACTTATCAGTGTTGTGGGATTTTATCCTATTTTTATTGGTCAATGTTATCCAAACCTTGCTGGTAGAAAGCTTGTAAAAAGATTGTCATTGAACCTTCACCCTCACTGTGCGTTGATCAGCAGTGCTGCATCTGCAAAGGGAAAGCTGTGGAGGTCTTTGTGAAGAAGCTTATCTTACAGAATACCAAAACCATCATAAGCAAATTTTATGGTTCTTCACTGTAATCCAACATTCCATAACACTTGGAATTTATCTATGTACACTCTTCAGGAACTCTTCCCAGTGGGCTTCTACCCCTCTCCATCNTCATATAGTCAACTCAGGACAGTGTGAAATAGTTAACACTGGCATTTTCAAAGGTTGTCTGGGCTAAGATGAGTCACAAAAATGGTTGCCATTGCTTCAGTTTTTCTGTTGCAGATTATAGACCACAACTCTATGCATGTTAAGTGGAAAGAGAAGCTAATTTTTGCAGCCATAAATGTTAGAGGATTTTTTTTAAAAATAAAGGCTCAAATTTCATGATGCCTTTCACATGCTCCGTCATTTAGGGACATGTCTGACACTATTGAAAAAGCAGAGAGCAGCTGTGCTCCTGAACATACTAATTTTCTGTGCCACTGTAGCCAGGACTGTGGTAGATTTTAAACTCTGTTCCAGCGGCTCTGAATCCCAGCCAAGGTCCTGCAGAGCTGGCTGGATTTTTCCATTTAAAGCTTGTTCTCGTCCCCAGATGGCTTTGCATCGCACTGGCTGGCAGCAGCAGGTGTGTGAGTGCCGAGTCATGCCACAGGGAAGGATCACAGAACAGAAATATTTCGTCCTCCGTGGCTTGGTATCTTGGATGAGTTTGGGACACCAAAGTTGTTGCTCTAGGTAATCCAAATCTGTGAAGCTCTTTTCCATAGCACTGAGATAACACACCCAATGAGCTGTGTCCCCAAGCACAGGTGACATTTCTCAGTCCAGTTTACATTTGCATTTGTGAGTTACAGAATGTTTAATTACCTTTAAGTTCTTTGCTATTGCCAGGCAAATGCTCCCCTTGAAATTTCTTTGTGATTCTGTACAGTCTCAGGTGCAGTCTGTATTTTTTTTTTAGTGAGAGTGACTTCTTCCCTTCATGATGTGTGAAAGTTTTACATAAGTAAAGTGAAGTATTTCCAGCATTTTAAAAAGTACCTTTATGGGTCTTTCCTATTCCAAGATAGTATGATTGGCATGTTCAACACTACCTTATCATCATTCTGACCTGTTAAATTTTTTTTACAGTGTTTTTGTAATAATGTCATGGGAATGTAGCAATTGCCAAAGCAATGGCAATCAAATACTTGATAATTCTGTGGTGGTGAGCTGTGGAAAGCAGAGCTGTTGTGCTCTGCTTTTCTGGTACCTATATCCTTAGGGCTGCATTTCTTATACAGACTGATTTCTTATGCACTTACATTGAGGTACAATATAAAAACTACCCCAAAATGCAAGTTATTCTTGGGACAAAAACTACCATGAGATTGCAGCGACCCCTAATCTACTACCTTTAATTTACTAGTGATTCTTAGCGGAACACTTCACAGAGGAGTTGAAAGTTGGCAAAAAATACAGTCTTTCAAAATTTGGCTCCAGTTGATTTTATACCTAGAAGCACAACTTGGATGATCCTCTACAACTGGTTAATTAAGTCCTGTGTTTTCAGCCCTCAATTAGATGTATGACATAACAAACCTTGTTAGCAAATTTGCTGGCCAAATATGGAGAGATTTCATATATCATTCTGACTACTTTATATTTGGGCTCTTAAAGGATGTACAGAACTTGTCTAATGAAATGTCTGTATGTATGATAGGAAAAAAAGAAACAGATTTCAGATCTCTTCCTCTGTTGATCTGTCTGCCTGTGTCTCTGCTCAGTGAGTAGGGTAAAACTCCCCTTTCATTTTTTTTTCAGTGTTTCTTGGACTCTTACCAGTAGGTTTTTACAGTCTGTTGCCTGCCTCTCAGATTAGAAGAACACTGGCATATTTTAACAGTTTCCTAGGATCCAAATAGTCTTTAATTAACAGGGAATTGATGTTTTGGAGTGCAACCAAAATATAGGAGACACTGAAATCAGAGAATGAACTTGGATCCTTCCAGCTTGTAGCTGGTTGTGGCCGGGGGCAAGCAAATAAGCAAAATAGGGGCCACTGCAAACAGGTAGTGCCTTATTGGTATGCAAGGGGATTTCTTCATTTGCATTACATTCCCACAGAGCTAGTGGTTAGCTGGGAGGAGCTTTCTGCTGCCGAGTCTGAATCAGCTCCACCCCTCTCAAAGAGCAGAAAAGTGTTCATCAGCTCCTCCCCATAAACAGAATTTCAGTAGCTCCTGAAACAGTTATTTTTAGATTTGTATTGATCAACTGTTGAGGCAGCAAGGTATGTTGTATTTATGAGATTTAGGTTGAAAAGGAAGCTGTTGGCTCTGTGAGTGAACCTTTAATTAAAAAATCAGAAGTCTACAAATAACATGACTTTTGCTGAGCCAAAGAGCAAGTTGTTCTTTTTCTTATTGAATAATCTGCCTTTGTAGGGTTAAGCAACATGGTAGGATGAAGCCCTGAAATTATAAGGGAATGAGCCTAGCTGAAGGTCTGAAGGGAAATAAGACATATGCTGAACTATTATTCCAGATTATCCATGGAAATAAATGGTTTATAAGGTAATTCCGATCATGATAGACTGAAACCTGAAGCAATTGCTGGCAAAGAATTATAACCAACTCAGTCACTGAGTAAGCTGTGCTTTTTTTCAGTAATGCAGTAATTTTTGGACAAGTCAAAATGTATTTGTTTGATCCAATATTGTCTTTTTATTGTTTCTTTGTGTGTGTGTCTGTGTGCTGGCTTTTCCGCTCCCATTAATCATATCAGTTGCTGAATGCCTTGTGTCTCTTTGCACATGTAGGTGGTACATGCCAGAGCCCTGCTCTTCCAGCCCTGGTGCGTCCTCCTGCGCCGCCCTTGCAGCCATCGCTGGACATTAAGCCGTTCCTTCCGTTCCCTCTGGACACGGCAGCCGCAGTGAATCTCTTCCCCAACTTCAATGCAGTAAGTACCCTCCCAACAGTTACGGCCCACCTCGCTGAGCCACAGCTCCCACGGAAGGCTCAAGAGGGCACAAAGCAGCATTTTATGTGCTCCATTAAACCTGGAGCATCTTCTCCCTTACTGAGGGCCAGATAGCTCTTTCAGACACACTGATAGGCCATAAATTGAAGCCTACCTGAGTGTTAGTCAGAAGAAATGCAGAAGGAAAAAATTATATGATTCCAGGTGGCATGCAATAAAGTCTCAGACCATATTCAGTCCCAGGGCTTGTGAATTTCCCACAGTAATTTAGGACGTGCAGAGCTTCACTAACTTACTGTTCACTGCAACTCTCAGAGGGGGGAAGTTTCAGAGCAATGGGATTCTACATCCCATCTCCAAGACATTTCCTGAGAAATTTGAAAAATTGAGCCTAAAGAAGAAAACTCTGTCAGGGCAAATAAAGTAAGAATGAGAGCAGTATTAGCTGCTGTATGAGCTGTTCAGTGGCAAAAAATCCAGGGTATTTTTTTCAGGTTAAGATATGTTATTTCTCATCTCTTTGGTTTAAACTAGGGTAGATTTCTCCTTTTTTTTTGTTTTACTTAGTCATGCTATGCATGATTATAGAAATCTCATTCCTTCTTTAGTATTTTAATTATTTTACTGGCATATGTCATTGATGTTCCAATTTTCATGTATCAGGCTGAGATAATTAATGCTCTAAAAGAAAAAAAAAGGGTCTAGGGTGGTTTTATGTTAATTTCGACTTTATAGAATTATGCCCCTTTTCAATTACTCTTGGAAGTTCTTTTCCTTATTTACATATACTCGATATACAAAAATACCCTCTTAAGATCATGTGTGCTTACCTACTTTAAGAGACTCAGAGGGGTGGAATTTTCCATTCCAAACCAATTCTAATTGACATGCAGAAATTTTAATTAAAATAATTAAGAGTAGTAAAAGAACATGTGCATTCTAGAAACAATTTGTAGCAATCACTACCAAATTTATGTTATTAAATGTTTATTTTTTACCTTTCAGAGATGTTATTTTGCTTTTAAAGAATTAAAATAAGCTAATTGTCAAAACTATACAATCTTAAAATCACAAAATTCACAGCAATAACAGAGAAACTACAAGCTGCAAATGTTAAAATGCACAGAAACCATATGTCAACTACTATTGCAAGTAAACTTTAAATTTTAAAAAGTGTGTTAGTATGCACCAAGGTTTTGAAATGTGCTGGGTTTAACTAAGTTACTGATAGCTCATAGTGAAATGGATACAACTTTAGACTTGCTTAATGTGCTTTAGGGTTGAGGTCTTTAAACCAGTTGTGCCTTGTGATAACTGTTTGTAGTTAATACAATAGGACAGCTGAATTTTAAAAGAGATTTATTAGAATTTCTTATATTTTTTCCCTCAGGATTTTCCATGGTTCTGAGTCTTCAGATTGTTTTGCTAATTGTTTAATTATATTACTGAAATGGAATTTTAATGATGAATGTTAATAATTGTTAATCCTGTGTTACTCTATAAATTTGGAGTTTCTTTCTTCTTACACAGACTGCTTTTCTACTAGAATTTTTTTGAGGGAGGGGTGGATAAGTCATGCTTGTATTAATTTGGAAGTAAGAAAGTAAAAGTAGACTCGTATCAAAACCATGCCATTCCTGAACATCAATTTAGTAGCATGTAATTTGGTAAGAGCACTGGTAAAGTGAGCTTAGTTTTCAGGAGTGAGACTTGAAGCCCTTTTTAACAGCATTCTGAAGTCTGTTCCTATGCAAAATAGTGCTTCCTGTGATGTGTGGCAATCTGCCAAGTCCACTTTTGCCAGATATGTCAGTCCTGAGTGTGAGGATGCTGTCATCAGAGCTGCTGTCACCTGCCTTGCTGCTCATAGTTTATGCCTTGCAAAGTGACCTTTGCCTTCCCATCATGTGTGCTGACATGCAGCATCATCCTCCGTGTTCCCATTTTCTTTGTGAACAGTACATTATTGAACGCTGCTATGTTTAGCTCATATGTCAGGGATGGTTTGCAGCAACCTCCAAATGTATGGACTGGCTGAGTAGTTTTGCAGAGTTCCAGAAATTCTTTCCAAGCTAGAAAGATAGAAACTTTTGAGGACACATCAGCTGCTGAACATTATCACCCCAAGAAGAAGGTAGCCCATACATGTTAGACTTCAAACAGAACTTCTGACAGGGGCATCAGTATGTGAATATGAGACAGAAAACAGGTGTTAAATCAAAAAATCATCTTTGTAAATATGCTTCTTCATGATTGACTGCAGCTGTTGATGATGCTTTATCTTCGTAGATTTCACCAACAATCCTACACAGTGTCAGCGGAGAATCATTTATGCTCTGTGGCTAAACCCAGATCAAGCAAGTGGTCCATAACAGAACACCTGAACTGGATGTTCTCTCTTGTGGTGTCAATAAATTAGCATTTCTTTTGACTGAGACGTCAGGGTCATAAATTGAGTCACAGGAAATGGATTTCTAAAGACCTCTTGACCCTCACGCAATTCCACAGGAACAAATGAATTTGGCAGCATTTCTGGGCTACTTCCCAAAAGGCTAGAGAGAAGTTCAGCGTTTGGGCCATTTGTTGGCCACTCTTCAACAGCCTTCACTTGAGAACAGCATGACCAAGGGGAAACTTGAATAAAAGTTCAGACATGTTTCAGAGAAAATAAGTAGTCCCTGGTTATAGCAATCCTAATCAGTGTGAGAGTTTGGTTGTGATGGGCATAGGCATCTGAGATAATCAGCCTAAGCTTCTTCACAAAATATAATAGAGAAAAATCAGCAATTTCTCCAATTTTTGCATGAATAAAAATACACAAATGTAGCTTGCAATGCAAGCTATGTGTCTACTTGGCATGAAGTGAAGTGAACCCTGAAAGTTCTAATTCATCTATTCAGTCTATAATGAGGGACTGGCTCAGCTGCATCTTCATTTAGATGAATCCCACATTATGGGACAGGTCATAAGCTATTCACAGCTCATATATTAAATTCCACTCAGAGGTCAGATGACAGAAGTGCTGACATTGTATTGTATGTTTACAGAGGAATGCTCCCATTTATTAAGCAGTTATGCTTCTAATTTTATCTGAAGACAGTCTTCAGGGAATTCGAGGACTCAAATGAACTGGATAGAAATATTAGGAGAGGTGAAAGCAAAAGTAACCTACCAGTGGAGGAAGTCAAGTACATAAGAACTAATAAAACCAACTACTAATCTTGAGTATTGCAAATAATCCTAGTAAGGTGTATTTTACAACATTTGTCACTCTTTTTCAGTTTATTACAAACATAAGATTACTTTATTTGTTACTGATGACTTAGCTCTAAAACAAACTCAGATTTTTCTGGCTGCCTCTGAAGAAAACATTCAACACTGATTTCCACAAATGTAAAAGCTTTCATTGAAGCACAGGCTAGAAGAGATAACATGAGATAAGCAAACCTTTACCAGTAATATCCCCAGACACAGACTAGAGGGTAAAGTGAAAACTGAATAACCTGAGAAAAGTTAGGAAGATAATGTTTGAACCTTTGAACTATTCAGTTTCAGGAGGAACATTTTCTATTTATACAAGAAAGTGTAAAGCAAACATAGCAATTAACAATCTGGTTAGGTGAACATTTGTAGATGCTATGCTCTTACTTGTAAAGCAAATGGGTACCCTCAAGTCGCGTGTAAAAGGAAATTGTAACAACACAGCTGTTTAAACTGAAAACAGCCCACTGGAACAGACCTTGAAGAATCCTGGGTTCACTACAAGTTTATCTGATCTAAAAAGATTAATCAACCGGATGGGATTTAAATGGCTAAATTTTATTGAATGAGAGAAACCACAACTATAGATAATGCTTATGTAGCTTTTAAAAATATGATTTGAAAATTTTCAGAGGAATTGAAAAATAATTAATTGTACTGAAAATTGTTTGAGATCATTTAGCAAACATTTGTTATGATTCTGCATTTTCATCTGCAGAGGGAGAAGCTGTAAGTCTGTGTACTTCTAAGAATTAGTTCTTAGAGATGCAAAGTTTTAACAGTTGTATTAAACATGTCTTTGCATGTGAGTGTGCATATGTGGTGTTTCTGTTCAGGAGCTGATGATTTGTTGAAGAGAAATGTCACAAAGCATCAAAGTCTAGAAGTTCATTAACTTGTAGGAAAATATTGATGAGTCTCTGGTCTAAGAGGATATGCTTAATTTTGCAAGATATCAGCATCAGCTCTAAGTTGATGGACCCTCTGACAGGAAAAAAAATCTCATGTAGACCTTTTTTGTAGTATCCTAAGCACAGATGCATCAGAAACCAAGTTTTGCCTATTTCCAAAGCTCGCAGAATTATATACTTCAGCCTCCTGAGGAGGAGGCAGAATTTAAAGTTTAGAAATGCAGGACATTTGCCATTACAAGGTAGAAAATTGGACAGTGCATTGCACTCCTTGTTTGTTTATTCTTTGAAGGATACGCTGACCATTTTCCTGAAAAAATTCTAAAAAATATTTTATCGCACTTCATAGTATGAGCACAGTCTGTAATGGAAGAGGTACACAGTGCAGAAGATCTGAATAAATTCTTGAAAGCAGAAAGAGTGATGTTGCTTGCGAAGCTCCATCCCTAACTCCAAATGAAAGCCTTGTTGCTACTAGAAAGTTTGCCAAATAAGCATCCTTTGGAAAGAAGCATTACTACAGTTTGGCTACAGATGTATGACTTGGAAGAGCAGTGGCAATGTCAGAGTTGTACTAAACATGGATGGAAAATGAACTATTACTCTACAGACATGTTTCTTATGATCCATCTATGGTAATCCTTGCTCAGTTCCCTGATTTTCCTGTTTGCTTGTTCTATGCCAATTGCCCCAGGTACATTACTTCCTCTTTCACCTTCCCCTGGTTATGGGAAAGGAGGAGGAGGAGTTAACAGTGTCCATTGCCCATACATTGGGGCTCTGGTGACAGTCTGGGTTAGAGTGCCAATGTGGTGCTCCTTGCTTCCTGAAAACCACCCTGTGCAACAACCTAGCTGCTTCCAGGGCAGCACAAAGGTTTCACTCTCTATTTATAGAGGTGAAGCTTGTGTTTGTAGGTATAGTCTTCTCCTATTGTGGCCAGACGGCTGATAGAAATGGACAGTGTAGAAAACCTGCTTGCCGAGGAGTTTTTCTGGGAAGGATTATGCCAGGAAATGCAGAGAAAACCTGTCAGAAAGCTGTCAGAAGAGATTTAAAAAATCTTTTCCTTAGGCTCTTGTCCTGGATAGTTATTTTATCTAGAAGAGAGATATGTGCTGCCGAAATGATGTGCCAATTTTCTGGATGTTATGAATAACAAGTAGTGTTTTGATAGTGAAGAGTAGAGGAGGACTCTGAAATACATGTTAGTTTTTTAAAACATTATCAGCTTGAAATTTACAAAATAAAGTCAATTTTTTTGTATGCCAGTGCATAATGATTTTGTTTTATGCTTTCTGACTTAATTGAGCAGAGTAGCATAACGAGACTATTTTTCTTCATCATATAAAATCCTTTTAAGTTCAGTAGTGATGACATGCTGTCAGAAGGCTTTGTTTCCAGAAGAGGGTAATCAGGCAACAACACAATGGCCTAAGTCTGATGTGAATCAAAATGGAATACTGCCTATATAGTAGAACTTGGCAGCAAAAATAGAGTTTGTGCTAA
Organism: Drymodes brunneopygia; assembly: GCA_013400955.1. Classification (NCBI taxonomy): domain Eukaryota; kingdom Metazoa; phylum Chordata; class Aves; order Passeriformes; family Petroicidae; genus Drymodes; species Drymodes brunneopygia. Next base: position 373,323 of record VZTZ01038371.1, on the reverse strand, counting down.
TTTTTATTTCCATGAGAAGGTCCTTTATCAGGTGGAGAACTGTAGTGTGACAAATCTTTCATTTCTCAGACAGAGGGGATTCTGGCTTCTCTGGGGCCAATCTTTGAGTAACTGCTCATTTACAGGTATCTAGAAACAGAGGGTTTGACTTTCTCATTTCCTTACATAGCTCTGCAGTTGAGCTGTAAGATAGCTATACCCTTCTTTACAGTCTATATCTCTATTGCTGTTTAGCTGAATGTTATTGAAAATAGGGAACAATACAAAAATAATGGCTGGGTCCAGGAATTCATTATTATAATAACATTTTCTGCCCAGAATGCTTAATTAAGTCTGCAGGAGAAGTAGAGGAATTAGGAAAAGAGCAACACAAGAAAATCCTGGCAATTCAGATGTTTCTATGTGGTGCTTGCAAAACAGGAATAAATCAACATCAGTATGAAATATTCAGTCATTTGAATTGGCCAGATTTATTTCCCATACACTTAAATCCTTATGCTACACCCTGGGTTCTGTTTGAAATACCAGTAATACACTGATTTTCTGATGCAGATGAAAGATTTACAGCTCAGGAGACATGAAATTCAGCTTTTTGTCTTTTTCCAGTTTTGAGTCAGATTAGGCTGGATCCAGATCTCTAGGAATACTCTGCCTGTTCTTAGGTATGGTCTATGCTCTATGTCATGGATAGGGAGGAGAGTTTATATTTTGACTTGGTACAAATGAGTGTTCCTGCAACATGGTCACCTGTGACTGCATGGATGTTATTTCTGCTTGTACTACTGCAAAGGGGCTGTGAAGCAGTGTCTCAGATCCCTAGGACCTGTCTCCAGAGTCATTGCTATTATTTTCTTTGGACTTGATGCACTGTTAAGGAGCATCTAATCTCAGTCCCTTTGCAACCTCCTTTAATTTTTTTTCCCTCTGTTTGCAACTTACAACTTAGTTGGGCCTTCTGCAAGTTTAAACCCAGGCAACAAAAAAATTTTTATTATCTTTCTCTTAGAATTATCTTATGTTTTAGCAGCACTCCTGGTCTGGTTTTTGAATTGCTTTCATTGGGTCCATGTGAAGCTCATGAAATCCAAGGCCAGGAACAAGTTCCTGCACCTGGTCAAAGCTGTTCCTGGTATCAGTACAGACTGGGGGCTCCAAGGATTGACAGCAGCCCAGTGGAGAAGGACTTTGGGGTATTGATGCATGAAAAATTGATTGTGACCTGGCAATGTGTGCTTGCAGCCTAGAAAGACAATTGTAGCTGGGGCTGCATCAAAAGCAGTGTGGCCATTAGTTCAAGGGAGGTAATTCTCTATTCTACTCTCATCAACCCCACCTGGAGTACAGCATCCAGTTCTAAGGTCCCCAGTGAAAGACAGCGACATATTAAAGCAGGTTATGAGGAGGGTCAGGAAAATTATCAGGGCAGTGGAACACCTCTCCTATGAGGAAAGACTTGAGAGACTTGGGGGTGTTCAGCCTGAAGAAGAAAAGGCTCTGGGGTGACCTTATTGTGGCCCAGCAGTACTTAAAGGCACTTACAAGAAAGCTGGGGAGAGAGTTTTTACTGGGGTCTGCAGTGATAGGACACGGGAAAATGTTTTTAAAAAGAAGGAGGGTAGCTTTACATTGGAAGGAATTGTTTACTATGGGAGTGGTGACACATTGGACCAATTTGTCTAGAGAAGTTCACAGAATCATATGATAATGGAATTATTTGAGTTGGAAGGAGACCTTGAAGATCATCTGGTTCTGACCCTCCTGCTGTCGACAGGGACACCTTCAACTAGACCAGATTTCTCAGAGCCTCATCAAACTTGGCCTTGAATAACTCCCATGGGCATCCTGTTCCATTGCCTCACCACACTTACAGTAAAGAATTTTTTCCTAATATCAAATCTAAACCTACTCTCTTTTGTTTTGAACCCATTCCTCCTTGTCCTGTCACTACATGCTCTTGTAAATTGTCTTGTCTGAGCTTTCGTGTAAGTTCCCTTCAAATACTAGAAGGCCACAATCAGGTCACCCTGAAGCCTTCTCTTTTCCAGGTTGCACAATCCCAATTCTCTCAGCCTTTCCTCTCAGGAGAGATACTCCATCCTTCTTGGTGTCAACTTGGTGTCTCTCCTCTGGACTCACTCCAAGAGGTCCTCTGTGTGCTGGCAACCTCAGAGCTGGATGCATTGCTCCAGGCTGGGTGTCACCAGAGGGGAGCAGAGGGACAGAATCCCCTCCCTCACCCTGCTGGCCACGCTGCTTTGGATGCAGCCCAGGGTAGGATTGACTTTCTGGGCTTTCAGCTCACACTGCTGGGCCGTGTCCAGCTTCTTGTCAGCCATCACCCACAAGTCCTTGTCAACACTGCTGCTCTAGATCTGTACATCCCCAGCCTGTGCTGATACCAGGGGTTGCCCTGACCCAGCTGCAGCACTTTTTTCGTGGTCTTGTTAAACCTCACGAGATTCCCATAGGCCCACTTCTCCAGCCTGTCTAGGTCCCTCTGGATGGCATCCTGTCCTTCAGGTGTGTCAACAGCACCACTCAGCTTGGTGTCATCTGCCAACTTGCTGAGGGTGCACTCAATCCCTCTGTCGATGTCGTTAATGTAGATATTAAAGATACTAAGTTGTATTATATTATATTAAGATATTATTAAAGATACTAAGTTGTGGATGCCCCATCATTGTAAGTGTTCAAGGTCAGGTTTGGTGTGAATTTGAACAACCTGATCTGATGAAGAATGTCCTTGCCAAGGGCAGGGGATCAGGCCTGATGATCTTTACAGGTTCCTTTCAACACAACCCATTCTCTGATTTACCACAACTTATTTGAACAGTTCTAGGATTGTGTTCCAATTAGGGAATTATCAGTCTCCTATGCTTATGATTAGCAGCTGTCACCTCCCATCGCATAGAATACAGTAGCCTTGAGACCTTCAAGGAGTTGAAGTATAAATACATAGATACCATAAAAATATCAATTAAAAAGTTTTATTTTTGTTTAAGTTAAATTTGTATCAAGGGTGCTCTGACCTTCTATGATTGCATTCTGAAGAAGTTCAGGTTTCTAGGGTGTGTGTTCTCCTGGGAAGCAAATCTTAAGGTTATATTAAGATAGCCTATGTTTTTGTCATTTCACCTTGCTGAACATTATAATACCTAGCCTTGAATTCATCTCTGTAACTGTAAGTGGATGTAAATAAAATGCCTTTTTCCTGGTTGCTGTTCAGTTTTTGGAGTGTAATATGTGTTTTTGGTTAATCTGCTTTGATTTAAGTTGTGTATGTGTGAAGTAGCATCACCTGTGTTTGGCCTTCTGCACCTACCATTTCTCTCTGTTCAGTGCCATGACCTCATTCAAGGTCCTTACGGATACCTCGGTGCTGGTGGTCGTTTGGCCACCTGCAGACTGTATATGCTTTTTGGGTTCGGGTAAGATGGTGCTCTTCATGGAAGCTGAACTTATAGTACTTGCACTTCCATCCTCTCTTTGATAGCTCACAGTTTTTTCAGGATTTTCCAGGCAGTGTATCACTCCAGTCACTCAACACCTTGTCTCAGAGGAAGAGATGTTTGTGCTGCTCCTTCTTGTCATGTGAGAGTGGGTGAACTTCTAACTACTCTCCACCAATTTTCATATCCATAATTAAAGAGGCACAAACACCCTATTTGTACAAGCTCATAACTCTGCTATTACATAAATGGCCACCGAGTAGGCCATGGAGTATAAACTTGAAGACATTTTCCTAAGCTGTGTTGCAGGCTGGAAGTGATCTCTGAGAAAAGGACTCCACGCATCTAAAAATGACATACAACAGGCTTTGTTTTCAGTGTATTTCTTAAATTTACTTAAGTGGTTTCTTGCTGGTCCTAAAGCCACCAATAGGATCTAAATACTTCACATGCTTGTTTGTTTAACTGGTGATTAGTAAGAGCGAGAGAATAGACTTTCTGAGTCATCTTGTCCTGCTTTACACATTTGCTGGAGAGCACTGGACTGTGAGCCAGCTTGCTGTTGGGAAGTCAGTACCCAAGGCAAAGGCAGCAGCACAGCCTTTTATGGGGACTGAGGGTCCTTCAGGCTTTTGCTTTGAATGCAAAACATTCTCATAAAGGAAATTAAATGAAGCACTCGTCAGATTTGTCAAGTCTTGATGAGTGAAATTACTTAAAACTAAATTTTATAATGCATTTTATAAAACATTTTAAATAATGTTTTAATCAGTTGATGTTTACACCCTTTGCCTTAATAGCACTCAGATGAAAAAGATCAATGATTATTTTATTCTGCAAAGACTATAAAAATTTAATGGTTCGCATAATAAGTATAACTCATAAAATCTACAGTTTAAATATGGATGGTTATTAACCTGTTTTTAAAAAGCTGCAATTGAAGTGAAAAGGAATTACTTAAAGCAATGATTTTATTCCTGTAGTCTGAGGATGAAAAAAGTGATAAAATTCTAAAATCACTGTTATTTCTGTTGATGAGACAGGCATTTGGAAGGATTTAAAGTATGGCATGAATTTTTTCTAACATTAGGTACACTTGTGTTTCTAACATAGATGAATAACTATTTGCAGATTGTTTTGTTTTGTTTTTTTACCTGCAACCTGCAATTTGTTCTTAAACTTTTCAAAGATATCTTGAAAAAAAACGAGTTTACATGATAGATAATTTCACACAGAGTAAATGCATTCCTAAGCACAGTTACTTCATTAATTGTTTATTCATAACATGCAGTACAGTGGTTCTACTATTCAAGAATGTCCCTTAAAATACATGCACACTTTTATCCTTTATGATAATGGAAAATTTGGGGCTCTTTTCTACTCTTTTTAGTCACAGTAGTTTGGGCTGGTAAATGGCACATGCTGAAGAACTCATTTATCTGTAGTCTTTGCATGTTGCACTCTGTGATGAAATACTTCTCTCATGTTCATGTCCTGTCTAATTTATTTTATCCTAATATTTTTGATAAGGGAAGAAAATCCCCAAGGGTCATGTGTTGGACTTGTACAGTAAAATTGGATATAGAATTCCAGATCCTCATGCAACTACTGTTTTTTTCTGACCGCTCTCCTTTTGGCTCTAGTGAATGCTTAAAGTAATCCTATGTTAATATTCATATAGATTAAATTAGTAATCAAAACAATTCATTAAAGAATAGTACAAAACCTTGTATTTCCCAGGAAATCAGTGTTTCTGTTTTAAATGCATTGGTTTATATAAGACAGATGATTCTTACTATTTCAGAGAATACAAATCAGAGCTTTTCTAGCAATCATTTTTCTTTCCAGAATTAAATGTTTTGTGATTTCACAAGTAAAGTTTTAGATGACACATTACATTTATACATTTTATTTAAGAAAGTATAAAAAAATTAAATAGATGGTGTAGCTTTCTTACACAATAAAAGCAGTGATGTTTAGAACTAAATGTAAAAGCTCTCTTGATGACTCACAACAGAAGGCTAAATAGTCTACAAGTGAAGGAAAATGGCAGATAAAAGAATAAATTTATATAGGAAAGAGACATTCTTAATTACAGTTAGAGATGGTGTAAAGTCTGCTGCAAAGCTGCCTGGGAGAAATTTCTTTCAGTAATTTGCTACTGTGAAACTGCCAGGATGTTTGAATGTCAGGGAGACCAATTCTACTGAATGGAGACCGCGGAAAGAATTCCTGAGGTTGAACATAATAGGCCTGTGAAAGGAATACTTAAAGAAAAATTTAGGGGAGTGGTATTTATTTACTTCTGGAACATCTGTCAAGAAAATAGAAAAGGTGTAAATCTGCAGGCTTTGCTTCTTTTATTCAGGTCCAGTTTTCATTAAACTTATCTGTAGTTCACCATGTCTGTGCTTCGTTAAAAGTTAAAATGCCAGGACCAAGCCAAGCATTATCTGTGCCTGCTCTGGCAAGTTACAGAAAGCCAGAAGAGCTGAGAACACTAGTAGCAACACTTGCCAGACTGTGCCTTGGGTGAGGTATATTTTAGGAAGTTCTTGAGCCAAATATGTTGTCTTGGCATGTGCTAGCCCCCCATGAGGTAACATACTAAACTGGATGGAATCAGCAGGAGAGTTTGTTTATTTTAACTACTAATGTGGTAATTTGAGTTTTCTCATTCCCTTCTTCAGACAGTGCCTGATGTGTCCAAGCAGAGGGATACATAGGAAAATTTCCTTGGGTGACTGAAGTAGTAGGAAGAGATGAGAACCTACGAACTTTGACTTGCTGTAAACAGTAGAAGTCTAAGTACTATTTTGAAGGTATTTTGCGTGTAGGAGCTGGAAGTGGATGAAGAAAAGAAATGTACATCACCTTACTCATATTTTGTGTTTGGAATGGACTGATCTGCTAATGGATCCAACCCATTACATTATTGGTGTTGCTAGGACTCAGATGACCAAGATAAATCACAGGGGTGATGCCTGAGTTAATTATAGCAGTGCCGTCCCAAACGGCACTATCAGCTCTGGGAAGCAGCAAAAGCTATTGTTGGCATTAGGAAGTAACATGAGAGAGCAGTGCCTGGGAGAGGAGAGGCAGTGAGGAGACTGCCATTTCCAAAGGATTGGAAAATACTGGCTCTGTGGCGTTTGGCAAGGAAGAGAGGTGCAAAGACAAGCGGAAAGTTTGCAAGAAAAGAGAAATATCTCAGAACAGGTATTTGAAAGGTACATTTGCTTAGCACACACACAGACACCCGTAAAAGTAATGGTGGGAACACTGCAAAGCAAGTTAAAATACCCAGTTTCCACTTAAAGAGCCTTTGTGTCCTTGTTCCTGGCAGGAACAGGTCCTTTCCTTTTTGCTTACAAGCTTTTCCTAGGAATTTATTATCTCCTGAAAGTTTTTGAAGAAGTTTATTATCTCTAAATCTCTATTTTTTTTTTTTTAGGGAAGCTATTTGAAAGCTGATTATGTTTTTTTTCTAAATTTGAAGGAAAAGAGAGAAATTAGCCTGGTTCTTACTGAAAATATGTCTCAAACTGAACTACAAATGAGCACATAATTAGAAAGAGTCTGTATGTCTGAAATCAGAGAAAATCCTTCTTTAAGAACAAACTCTTAGATAGTATAGGATGTCAGAGCAGCACAGCTGTTCACTCTCTGTTCTTTAGTGAGGATTCCCTGGTAAAGGGGAATTTTTCGTAAATTCCTGTGCATAGAGAGGATAGTGTATATTTTGGGTCTGAACTGCCTTCATTTTCCATTAAGCAAAATAATAAATAAAGGTAAAGTCTACTTCAGGAAGTACGGTGCATTCAAGTCTCCTATTTAGTGTCATAAAAACAATATCTCCTATTCTCTTCAAACCAGCTGAGTTTCTAGAACCTGAAGTAATGTCTGTTTCAGATTACACTGAATTGCAGAAAAACTGTGGGTCTGAAGATTAGTTTGTGTTTTCTTTCATTTGGTAGAATTCCAACATCCCCAATCAGTTGATTGCGAAAAGTTTTATTTCACTTAGAATTATCTCCTTTAGCTGTTTCTTCACAAACCACTGCAACTTTTTAAAAAGACCTTCCATTTTTTATTTTTTTTAGGAGCTGCTGTGACATGTTACATAAATTGATGCAGACCCTGAGGGTAAAGGGCTCTCTCTCTGAGATGCTAAATTTAGAGTCCCTTTAACAGCTCAGGTGAAAGTACAAAAAACAAAATTGTGTGGTTAAAAGCATTTGTATTAATAGAAGGAAATAATTAACTTTTTATATAAACAAATAAGGAATTGTGAATTTTGGTACAATTAAAAGTTTCTTGTCTTTTATTTCAATGAGAAATAGACAGAACATAACCAACTCAGAACTCAAAAACACTGAACATGCAATGTATAAAATGTGTTAAGATTCTCATCCTTACTCATTTGGTGATTTAATTAGTACCTCTGCTTAGTACTAGTTTGACTCCCAATAAAACACTGTAATATTTTATCTATGTTTCTTAAAACATCATTTCTGCAGACCAAAACACAGCAGGAGAAAGGTTGTCAAGACCAACTTTGAATTCAGTAGTTAAACATCTAAAACATTTGTTAAGTGTTTCAGTAAGACACAAAATTAATCTGCAGAGCAAAAAGCCACTTGATACTGCAATAATGTATTCTTTAGCCTATAATTTCTTTTAAATAAGAGGAGGATTAACAATCATCTGCTTTGATCTTTAGCTATCATTGACAACATTTAAGTCTTTAACCTATGTAGGGCTTTGAGATGATTATATAATCAGCAGATTTTTTAGACATCTACCGCTGGTGATAAGCATGCATTATCTCAGGCTTCCGAGCTATGCTAAGGACTTATTGTCTTGCTAGGCTTTTGTCATGTCATAGCATAAAAAAATCTTTGGCTTCTGTTAGTTGTTCCTGGTCATTCAAAGTACAGAATGAGAGAGAAACACCAAGTCTTAGACAAAGTCTTGTTGAGGAAGAACAATCTGGCTGACAGGGATGATTCTTAAAGCAATTGGCTGTTTTATTGGATAAAAGTTGCCAGTTTTACAGATAGCACCAGTCATGTGGTTTTTGAACTTGAAAAAGTTCTCTATGGTAACAGGGGCTTGTGGGGACTCATTGTGAGCTTGGGAATTAATTTGAATGTTGCTTGTATCCAGCTCCAACTCTAGATGATAAGATAGCCACACATTGTTTTTCTTTCTTCTCCTCATGTTTTCTGAGCCTGGAGTAGCCTCTTTGATGTATTTCTTCCTCAAGCGAGCAATACTGAAGCATGTAAAACAAAAGAAAATCTGTTCCAGTTAGTTTAATGAGTTTCAACCTAAAGGTTCAAGTTGACACCACAGTCTTTTAAAACACATCCTTAGGCTTTGTTTTATTTCATCTCATTTATCAGTCATTAATTTTGCACAAAAGATGTCAACTCTGAGTAACTTTAATTTGACTTTACCATACATCTTTTGTCTTACAATGTAATTATTACCAATCCCCGTTTCACAGATTACAGAAGGTCTGTAGCTATTGGTTTTTTTCTTAATTTTCAGTTGATTCCCTCATCTGGAGCAAGTCCAGCGAGTGTCTGCACTCTTTGGTGTGAACAACCTAAGCAGGTCCACAGAGATCAGCAACTTCAGCAAAATGCTTCTTGACTGGTTCTGCAGATTGTTCATCCCCATTAGCTGACAATTCCTAGGGCCTGGTTCAGCTTTTTCTTACTTCAAGAAAGTAATTTCTTCCTTTTAGTGCTCTGATTTACTTCCCATTTCTCTAACAGGGAGAGATAGTGCATTCATGCCCTTAAGGCTCTATTTTCATGCTCTGGTTGTGTTTTGAAAACAAGGCAAATATTCACAGAAGGCTTGGAAAACAAAATGTGCCTGAAGAGTCTGAAAAGTGATAAAGAAAGGTTTACAGATATCTGCCATATAGAAGTTTTTATGCTTCTATCCTATGTGGATATGTGTTACTACTCCCTTACCTTTTCACCCTAAATGCTACAAAATGTTTATCAGGGTATTGAGTAATCAGGGTTTGACAGTGATGACTGCTTGATACCATCACCTAATTTTTTGTTTTCATGTGGACAATGAAAAGCTATGCTTAAGGTGAAATTAATGCCTTAATGCCTAAAGGCATTTTTTTATTGCTTATCCAGATTAAAGAAAAAAATAAAATCAGAGGTAAATCCTATTTTTGTTGTTTAATCTGTACTCACACAGCCTCACAGATCCATATCTAGATAAACACATGAAAGTAATGCATTAAAGTAAGCATTTTTAGGCTTTTAAGAAGTTTGTGTGGAATTTATTTACTAAAGAAATCTACAGGTCTTTCTATTGATATTGAATAGTTCTCTTTGTAGTTTTTTTTTCTCCTTGTAGTTTTTGCTTCTACTACAATGTTTTCCCTGGAACTATATGGCTCTAACTTAGCTGAGATTTTCTTAACTTAGTTTTCGTATCTCACTTCTACTGCAATCACTGTCTACAGGCTTTGCCTTAGACAAATGATTAAATGAATTATTTTGAATATATTCAGATTTGGCCTTCTAATCAATATTAAGGAACTGAATTAAACAAAGAAGCAAATTAATATATTTGATCTATGAAGAAAAATGGCTTAATCCAATTGTGTATTAGACCTTAAATACATATTCATGTAATGATTTAAAAAGGAAGTTGGTAGAGTTTAATAAACTTAATGGTAGAAAGAACAAGCAACTAGGCTGCCATAGACTTGTCTGGGATTTAATCGGAAAAAATAAGAGATACAGTTTTAGTTCAGAGTGAAAAAATAATGTTGAAATAAATTACCAGTATTTTCTTTACTTTCATCTAGAAATTTATTATTAAATAAAAATATTTTCCAAAATGATAATGCCACTTAAAAGATCAGTGCTGCAAATTAGTATTTTTAACTATTTTAGTTAGGTTTGAGATCTTTAACTTGAGACCATTCCAGTATAAAGAGATAAAAGAAGTCTGATTAGGTTCTTTCATCTCTACATGCTTGACAGTTTAAGCATGTGTCAAAGTATGCTTCTAAACCCCTAGCACAGGAGGATATAAACAAATCATTCTGTGACCTTTTCAGAAATTTAAGTTAGAGTGAATGAGGCGTATCTGACCTAAATTGATATCCAAAAGCAAAGTGTCCAATCTGAATCAACCATTCAGCTCTTTCCAAAGTAATGCAGAAAGATGAGTAGCCACAGAAACCAACTTATCCCTTCTGAGATACTTACCTGGGATGGCATTAATCATTTGCAGGAGACGCTTATTTCCAATAAATTCTATACCAACTGTGCTGTCTTAAAATGCTAAACTTGAGGTAGCCAACTGATGTAGGAAATTCTGGTTGCAACTTAGGAAAAATTTTTTTTGCGGTAAGTGTGGTCAAGCACCATACTGATTTTCCCGCCTGGACTCTCCATCCCAGCAGACACTCAAAATTTCACTGGTCAAAGTGTGAGGGGCTGGGTAAAGCTGCTGCTTAGCACTGCTTTGAGAAAAAAGGAGGTGAAACAGATGACATCCAGGAATGTTTCCTCAAGCTAAACCATCTTGTGAATTCTAAAGGCCTTACAGGAAAGCAGAGACTAAGACTATTGTGTTTAGAGTAGATAAGAAGCCATGAAAGGGAGGTGACTAAGAAACAAAGCCAGAAGGATTTTGTCCAGCCTGAAATGCTGCTTGCATTGCTCAAGCAATGCAAGGTTCATATGGAGAAGTAATATATTGTGTTAGAACAGCAAGCTTCAAGTGCCCCCTTCTCCTTTTCCTCTCCTTCACCTTCTCATCCCCCTTCCCCCCCTCTTTAGCCTTCAGCTCTGGCTGGAATACAGCGATCAAACAAAAAAAGTAAAGGTTGAAATTAGAATTAAGGAAGGCTTGTGAAAAGTATATGGTGATGTTCTAAGATAGATCTTTGTTTAAGGCATGCTTTTCCTAAGTTTGTAATCCTTGTGTTATTGCTATTTTACTACAGAGAGCTAAAATCTGATTTCCAGTGCTCATAGTCTTAGTTCATCTCTGGCTAAAATTTTTTAAACAAATGTAGGAGGATGGAGAGTAGGAGTAAAAAAGGATATCAAACATATAGGTTGAACTGTGACAGACTATACTGCCTCCTGTCCAAAGGATGACTCTCAAGCAAAGTTACGAATCTTAGGACTGAGATCTAGGAAACAGTGACTAGATTCTGTCCAAACTTGGATGTATGAGTGACTTAATTTAAAACCTGTTGGTGTCTCTGTATGGTGATAGGAGAAGCAATAAAGTAGGGATGAAAATTTGTGGTTTGTGTTAAGCTGTGGCAACATTCCCTGCTGGATATTTACAAATTGTTTTTTCATCAAGAAAAGACTGCTTCTTAGTAATTGAAGTTACATTTCAGCATTAAATTAAGGAATAGCTATTTCCAAGGGTTTGGTGCCTTGAAAGCAAAAGAAATTAATACTGCCTATACACAGTATTTCAACATTCACACAGTTGCTTGAGCAGAATGTATGTTGGTTGAATGCTTCAATTAGACAGTGAGATGTTCACTGTGAGGGAGAAGCTCACAATTAGAGCTTAGAGTTTGGTCTGCATTTTGCTTGCCAAAATATCTGATGCAAAATGATGTCTTCTTTTGACATTGCGTGAAATTGAATTCCTTTGATTTACTTATTTTCCTGCAGCTCAATAACATTACTATTAAAATTCTGGGGGTTTGTCTTTTATGTATTGGTATGGGTGTGCATTCCTGTTATTTTCCTTTGTAGTAAAACTGAGATGTGTTGTCCTAACCACTGATAGAATATTTCCTGCTGACACTGTTACTATTCATTGCAAAGGGCTGCCGTGTTTGTGATGTGCCAACCCCATCAGTCCTCTTAGCACCCAGCACTGGGTTGTTCAAAGACTAATGCACTGGGGTAGGGAGTAGAGCCCACTCCAGTGGGTGATGCAAATACTCTCCTCTTTTAGATACCATCCACATTGAAAATTTAAACTTATCACAGTGTGAATTTGGCAAGGCCATATAAATTCAAGCAACGAATTGTGTTCTCTCTTTCTGTAGACTTGCAGTCAAGAAATTTACTTGTCTTTTTATTCCTAAATACAATGGCAGAAATAGCCAAGGATTCCAGGGCAATCCATTCTTGTAATACATTTTTTCTGGAAAGAGATGGGGATAAACCTCTCCATGCTGGTCTGGTCTGCAAGGCTTGTTGCTAGTTGTTCTAGTTTCTGAATTTCTCAGTCTTCAATGCTTGTATACTTCAGCACCCTGTGTACCTCATTTTCTCTTTGATGGCTTAATTGAGGTGGAAAGACACTGGCATTTACTTCATGTCCTACAGGAGATAAGTGTTTGAGCAGGAGATTGACCTGAATTCGTCTAGACTGTGTGGTATCTGCTTACTGCAGGGATGAGGTAGCTGCCATTTCCTCTCAAACACAGGACTATGATGCGGACATCCCAAAATGGGTCATTGTCAGTCCCTCCAATGTAGCCCCCATTATTTTAAGCTCCACTGCTCAGAGATACCAAATATTCTTATATAATCTGGAAATGACCTAAAGATTTAGATACACAAACGATGTCTTTACTAGTAAGTTTTAAATAGTAATGTTAACTGTAATTAATTAGATTCTGTTTCATGTATTTTTAGTTTTAAAGGGTTAGCAGAGTGTGTTAACAAATAGTATATTTTTGAGTACCTGTGGGCAGAGTACAAATGAGGGTATGATAGTATATTTAACCGTACACATTAGTTTTACTGTGTAGTGGTTAAAATGTTACAGGTTTGTATGTGTGTCCATTATAACTTCCTAGTATTGCTGCAGCCTCAAGTAGAAGTCATACATCTTTTCTGGAACAAGGATTTTTAAAATGCTGGTAATGGCTATGCCAAGTAAAACAATTAAATGAAAACAATGACATAGCTAATCAAACCATTTTTTGCTAAATAAATAGTGAACTGACAGCAAATAAATTCTTTAGCAACTAGTTCATATTTCCCAATCCAGAATATTACTGGAGGTTAAGGTTAGGATGTCATACGTTAGCCACATTCTAGCAGGGTGCAAATTAAACTATTTTGGTAGAACTCATTACAAGAAAATTTTTCATTGAGAAAGAATTAGCATAGAAATTATGATATAGACATTTTAAGTGTATCATTCTGAAGTGGGACTTTCAGCAAACTGTGTTTTGCATTTGAGCTACCATTATGCATTTGATTGAGCATGCTAGTCCTTGAAGCAAGTATCACATCATCTGCTTTGTTACATGAAATGGCTAAATACATCTACTATCCTTAGAGAATATGAGTTGGCACATAAAGCTATTAGACCAAAAAAGTTTGATGGCATCTTCTTCTTAACTCAAATGTATTGTCCAGGAGCTCATATGGAATGAATTCTGATCTAATATTAGTGTAGCATGATTTATTTTATATCCATTTTACGTTTGTATTAAAAAAAAAATCCCCGGGTCTGTATTGCAATAAATACAGGCATTGCTGGATGACAGAACAGCATGTGAGTTATGTAATCTCTGAGGTTTCCCCCCCTAATCAGGTCACCTAAGTGAGAAAGAATGGAGTAATGTGTATCTCTTAAATTTTTCATTAGAAGTAAACTAGACAAGGTGATTGTGATAAAAGGCTGTTTGGAAAAGGAGTGCACTGCAAGAAACTGTATAGAGAATAGCAGACAGAAGAATGAAAGACAGGCAGTTCTGACCCTGAGGCAATTTTTCCTCTTCCTCCAAGAACATTAAAATAAAATCTAAAGTGTCTTCTGTCAACCTCTGCATTTGTTACATTTGTGCATATGAAGTATTGTACCTCTGAGCTATTGGTTTCCTATGTTTTTGTGTGGTAGTTAAGAAGCTCAAGTAGTATGCCTTCCTCCTTCCTTCTGAATCTCACAGCAAAATGCCCATTTTCCTTCTTACTAACTTCATTGATATGTTGTTATATGGCACCCTTCAGCTCCTTGTCTTCAAAATTAGTTCCTCATCTGCAAGATCTTCCTCCAGACTCCACTTCATCAGTGCCAATGATGTGACAGTGCCACTGTCCTACCCTCTATGTAATTAAAATTCTGTCCAGTAGGAACAAGCTCAGAATATGCAAAGCCTCCTGAATTCTGGCTGATTGTGGTATCACAGCTGACAAACAAGAGGAAAAGAGAGCTACTAGATATTCGAATCATTGCAGGTGGTGAGCCAGAAGGGACAGGGAGAATTCCACCTTTCTCAAAATGGAATTGTGTGTTTGCACTCACGTACCCTGGGATCTCTTCGGTCATATTTTTCCTGTAAATCTATGGGCTAAAGTGCTACCTGCTGCTGAAGAATAGAAAGTCTAACTTCAATGTTTATAGGAATGATTTGTCACCCACAGAAGCAAAAGTGGACTTCTGTCATTCAGCAGTGTAAACATTGGATGGCAAAACAGAGCAACTATCAGCAGAAAATCTGACTAAAACAGATTTAAACACAAGATACAGTATGTTGGTGCCACTTCTTTCCAAGTAACCCTTCTGTGATATAGTAACATTGGAAAATTGTTTGATCTGTTGTCATTTAAACATCATTATGAACTCTTCCCAGTTAATGAAAAATGCTTAAGAAAAAAAAATAGGAAGACAAAAAGGCACAACCAGAAATCAATCACAGATGCTTTGGAACAGGAAACTTTATATGAGGCTGTGGAGAAGCAATGTTATTTTGTATGAATATTATATTTAAGATTACCTGCTTGGTATTATTCTGGCTGCTCAATAATGAAATGAAATGAGGCTTCAAGGGAGGAATAGGTATTGAAGAAAACAATGAAGGATATACACTTTATCTCTAGAAAGTATATTGAGGCCCCTGACAGAAAAAATGATGAGCTTGTCACCAGAAAATATTGATGTTCCTGTTGCCATCTCAGTTAACAAGCTTGTCTTGTTGCTGGCCAGAGTCTAAGAGCAAAAAAATATTTAAGACATTAAAAAAATCCTGCTTAGAGAGAAAAGGTAAGGGAACAGAGAACAAATACATTGATGGGGAAAGTTTAGGATGAAAAGTGTAGGAGGAAAACTTTTCTCCCCTGGCTCAGTGACCTGGTTTCAGCTGTGATAGAGGTAATTTTCTTCCTTATAGTACAGTGCTGTATTTTGGATTTAGAATGAGAAAAATGTTGATGACACAGCAATGTTTTGGTTGTTGCAGAGCAGTGCTGACACTAAGTCAGAAAGTTTTCAGTTTTTCGCATAATTGTGTCAACAAGGAGGCTGGGGATGCATGAGAAGTTAGTAAGGGGACACAGCCTGGGACAGGTGACTCAGCTGGCCAAAAGGATGGAATCGTGCTGAACAACAAAACTGTGAGGAGTTGTCTGAGCATGGCAGCCTGCTTCTTGGGGGCAGGTTGGGCATCGGTCAGCCAGTGGTGAGCAGTTGAATTGTGCGTCATTAATTTTGTGTATTCTTTTACCTTTATTATTAATTTGCCTTCCTTTTCTGTCCTATTAAACTGTACTTAACTCATCTGTTTGGGTTTTTTTTGTTTGTTTTTTTTTTATTCTTTCCCCTGTCTCACTGTGGGAAAGTGAGCAAACAGCTGTGTGGTGTTTAGTTGCTTGCCATGTTATACCACAGCACCTGGGGTTAGATATTGCTTCCAGACAGGTAAGTGAATTCTCTAAGAAGCACCAAGATAAACCTAAAAGTCATATCTGCAGACCTTGGGTAGGCTGAATCGTTCTCTTTACTTGTGTGAACCTTTTGGCAAAAGAAATCCCTTTGCCTGTGAGGAACTGTTTGAGGCCTCTTACCAGCTTCTGTCAAGGGCACCTGAACCAGCTGGTCAGCACCCATAGGTGTAGTGTAACAACAATGGCAGCAGTGAGAATCAGTTTGTTTATTTTAGTCATTGGCATCCACCCAGAGAAAAGTGAAAACCAAGGTGCTTGTCACCTCAGAGGTGCATTTGGGAGTAATTGTAACTGTTCCCAAGGAACATACATTGTGGAAATAATTTTTTTAGACTGCTTTTCGAAGAGGCAGACTTAGATGAGAAGATACACAGCATAACAGCTGCCCTGGTTTGTTAACGACTAAGGCAGAGCTCAGTATCAGAATAGTAGTAGGTGCATAAGCAGTAGGACTGAGATGAAACCTCTCTTATATCCTGAGGATATCCTGAGGAATTTTATTCTTTACAGGAATATTTTTGGGCTTGTTGACCATAAGAAGTTCTTTCACCCATCCATTCCAGTGCTTAGCTTCCACTACCTTGAGCTACCATCCTAACATTATAAAATTACTTAGTTTAGCAGATTCATTAATGAATTATGAAATCAGAATTTTTTCACTCCTGCAATTACACTTATGTTTTTGAACCATAATACGATGAACTCTTTTTATTTATTTTGACAAATGCAGATCTGCTATAAAACATCAGTCTACCACCATATGTAATGCAAATTAAAAATGCCTTACTTAATTACTTAAGATTATTACATTTAAAAATTAGATGTTTATAACAACGTTTGTAGGACAGTGAAACCTTTGGAAGTGCAATACTCTGATTCACATTGGTAGAAACAGTGCAGCAACATTGTGGCAACAAGCACATAATGTATGTAAGAACAATGAAGACTTTTTTTAGCTTATCAACAAGCTAAGAACTTGCTTTTCACACAGAATGTATTGTAGAAAGAGCACCATTTTGTCCAGCTCTTGGTAGAGTAAGACAGCATTCAAATAAAGCACCAAAGGATACGATGTTATATTGCTGAGGACCCAGTATGGACTTTAGGCCTTAAGTCGTCAAAGCATTTAAGCATGAATTTGCACATCAAAGGTATGCACAATGACCTGCTGCCCAGCAACTTCTGGTGAATTAGCACATTTCATTATAGATGACTAAAAGACAGAACTCCACTGTCCGAACAGTTAGCCCAGCTCTCTTGTTAACATAACATTCTCTATTGAAAGCAAATAACTAAAGAGATTGAACCATTTTATCATGTAATTGTCTTACTTATCTTTCTTTTGCATTACAAAAATATTTGTCTTAGATATGGTGTTTGAAAATACTTTTACATTACGTTTCCATTTGCTTTGTTTTTAGGTCAATAAATACTCCCCTATAAAAGAGCTTAATATCCTTTCTGTAAAGTTCAGAGCAAAAGCATATCATTCAATATGTTAATAAATTCCTAAACAAAGAGGTTACAGTGGGGAATCCTGCCAAAACCTTCAGTATAGAAGCACCGCTGGACCCTGCAATAACATGCCTAATGCACTAGCATAGAGAGCACCAGAGAAAAGCTTTAAAGTGTGTAGTGGTAGCTTGTTTTGTGGTTTGTTTTTTTTTAATCTAAATATGCTTTGTAATCAAAAGCATTGAAATAATTTTTTTAAAAGCATTGATTTGAATAGACATTATATGTCGTATTTTTAGTTATATTGCAAATGTGTCAGCCTATCTAATGAAAATATTGGACACCTACTTTATCATTTACTGCAATGCAGTCAGATCCACCCTGACAGGATTTATCTATTATCTCGTTCAATTCCCTCAGAAAAAAAATGAAATTACATATTTCTCTTTGTGCTCTTGAAGCAGCAAATTCACTAGGTCTGTTGTATTTTTCAGTACTGGGTTTATAGACTTTTCCTTCTTTTCTCTGCAAGCTTATCATCATTTGTGAATCAGTATTTTATTCTAACAAACTTCTCTTGCCCTTCTACCTAAAATTCTACAGTCCAGACAGGCAGTTCTGTATTTTGTGGGATCTTAGTGGAGTGACAAAGGGAGGAGAAGATACATACAAGAGAGAGCATGCTAGAATGCTTACTGCTTATTCCTATAGCATTAGAATGGAATTCTTACCAGTACCACATATTTTTGATAGCAGTACAATTATTGTTCTCAAGGATTCAGGTTTTTACCCCATGTGATAAATAACACTGAGTAATTGTGAATTAATTAAATTCTTATCTGATCATTGTCTACAGTATGTTTAAAGAAGCTATTCATGTAAGTTCTGAAGTTAGGATGTTTTTTGTCACTGGCATCTTACTGATGAAGTTTTAATGAAATGGAAATATCCCAAGTGTTGCTTTACAACTTCAATTTGAAGGCAGTAAATTCTGGTTAGTGTGAATTGTCATGTTGGTACTATAAGCTCGGGATTCATCATAATTGACATAGGAAATAAGCATGAAACTGAAGGAATGCCATTATTACATAATGAATCTCACTTATATAAATACCAGTAATACTATTTTTTGCCATTTTTGGTAGTAATATAGCTTGTCGTAGTTATATACCATTTTTGGTCAGGGTCTGGGAAGATTAAAATCAGCCTAATTCGATGATGTTTACTTGGAATAATACTGTTACCAGGGATTTGAAGGATTAACTCTAAGCTGGATTTTTGTAAGTATAAATTCAGAATGATTAACGTGTTTGTTTTCTTCCTGTAAGTAAACCTAAATACCTTGATATTCCTTTAAAACCACTAACTACTACAGCGTTTAGTGTGGGGAATGCTTTTCAGATGCAACAGTCACCACTGGATTTTGATTTTGATTCTACCACCTGCTTCTGTGTCTTCCTGTTCCTAGGGGCATTTTTGCAGGTGGGGAGATGAATGTTTTGAGGGGTTTGGCTGTTCTTCTGTTGGTATGTTTTTGGGGGTTTTTGAATTGTTTTGTTTTAAAAAAAGAGGAGGCATATAATAACCTCTGGAGGTTTTGGTGTTCACTTTAAGATTTATCCTCTACTATTAGTTCCTGGTATGTGAAATGATGGTATATAGGTTCATAGGCAAGAAGATAAGGAGGATTTCAAAAGGGACCCTAAAGAGTGATGTGGTGCTTTTTGTGTCATAAAGTCAGGAATACAAGGAGCTACAATAAGATTGTGGTAAAGGTTTTACAGGAATACTTTTAGAACTAATGCAAGTACTGAATGCATAAAATCAGTAATCAAGCTGGGAGCAGCAAATGTGCTATGTTATCTACAAAGATAACACACAGTGCTCATTTTTCTTAGTAGCTAATTTAACTACCAAGCTTTTATTGCTGCTTCTGCTCAGTCCTTCCATTATTAGCTGAAGCTGAGATTTCTCACAAAAGTTCATCCTTGGCAGTAATAATTTGCTGCAATATAAAATAAATGACTTAACATAAAAGATTTTACTGATTGCGGTGCCAGTTGGCACTTTCTTGTTCTCTGTTGAAATGAGCACAACACATTGTCTATTACAGCTGCACAGCTACCCTGTGACTAGTCTGTGTTGCAAGTTTTAACATTATTGCCTCTGTATCTGTTTTTTCCCCATAAATTATTCTTTGCAGAAGAATGTTAATTAGTAACTGATAGATATAAAAATTGCCAGGGACAGCCCATTAATTCCATTTACCTTAATGGCACTTAGATCATAGCTTGCAGTACAGCTGTATTCAGACTGGATTATAAATGTAATTTTTTGCATCATTAACTACCCTGATTAATCTTAGACAGCAAAAGCATAATTATAGAAACACAAGACTTACAATGTGCCAGTTTAAAGTTGTAGCTTTGCTCTTTTATATTTACATCAATGTAAACAACATAGGTTTTGAAAGTCTAGACTGTTTTTCTCTGTTTCTTAATAATTAACTTGTGACTTGTATTAGTAATTTCTTATTTCTGGTTTTACTTGTGGGTTCTTAGGTTTTATTTTGTTTATGGTTCATTGAGGTTTTTTTAAAGTGCCTTTTGTAACATGTTTTGCTTTCTACTGGTGCAATTACTGGATATTTGCATAGTAATTGACCACCATTAGCGAGGTGTTCATTCTGATCAAAGCATATTAAGGAAAGCACATGTATTTTCTGTCTGGTTTCTGTGGATGCCAGAAGATGTCATTGTGATTTTCACATTAAAGTCATCGGGCCAAACAAGAGTATAAATTCAGATACTAGTCTCAGACAGAAGCAGATTTGATGAGTTGCTGGTTTTGCAGACAGCAGTCAGGAAATGGCATGTGCTATCTGAGTCCAGGTTTAATGTTAACTGTTGGGAAAACCTGACCAGCCTGGTATCATAAAAGCTTTTGCCACGTGGGACTTTTCAACTTGTTTATCTTTGGACTTGATCAGCAAAAGGTGATGTAACCCTGTGTTGAGTGTGTGTGCCTTTGGTTTAGTATTGTCTTATCTATGCAAAACTGATGTGACAAATCCCCACCCGGATAAGTGCATAATGCTACTTAAGTTGTTAAACTTCCAGTTGCAGTTAATGGTGAGAAAGGAAAGAACTGACAGAGAGACAATTTGCACTGGTAATGCATTTCAATAATCATAAATCTGAACAGAAAACTAAAAGCAATTCCTTGAATGACAATGGTTCAGAAATAGCGTTTGTAAACATGATGATTCTCAAGAAGATACTGGATTTTTCAGGATCAGATTATACTGCTGCATGCTGCATATGAACTGTGTGTCTCCTCATGTGGAATGTGAACTGAAGATTTTGTAAAGGGGGAAACAAGAAAAAAAACTTTCCAATCATTAATTCAAATGGGTAGTTGCATTTATGCTTTTTATAATAGCATGGATTTCTTGTGTGTGGAGGGATAAACAGATACAAGTCCATTTCAATATAACAACCTACACTTGGTTTTAATTCTGTATTTGAGACTCCTGCTTTCCTCTTCTTTCAAGCTATAGGCACAACCACTGGAGAGGCAATCTGCTATGCAAATTACAAGGAGATAGCAATAAGTAGTGTTTTCTCAGTAGTGCCTGAAAAGGCAACAGCACTTTTTAAGAAGACACAGGAAAAGAAGAAGGGTTGGAGCACTGTAGTTTGCAGCTGCTCCTGAAGTACTTTTTAAGTTATCCTATGCCATAGCAGAACTTTTTGTGTCTGCAGCTGTTCTTGAGAACTGCTGGGCTAAAAGTCAGACTGTCTTTTGAAACAAGAACCAAGAGACACAAGGTGTGGTGAGGGTTGACCAAGAATGCTGCTCTGAGCTATCAAGAAGTACCTGGTGGAAGAGGTGATGGCTTCAAGTCTGCATTCAGGCACAGACCTCCACAGTGACCTTGAACCATTACTTACTCTCAGTTCCTATGTCTAAGATGAGGATAATATTTCCTGGCCTCTTAAGTGTGTCACAAAGATCCTGATCATTAATGATTAATCCTGACCTGTGAATGTGTGCAGTGTGTATTAAGATCTAATCATAATTATCAAAGTTGAGATCCAAGGGCAAGCCTTGGTTTACACTTGTTCTATCAGAGTGTCAAGATAAACTGAAATAAGTAATGGAGGACAGGGTTAATCTCTAATACTAATGCATCAATATAAAGAACTTTACAGTAGCAGGAAGAATGATATTTTCATTGGTGATGTTGTTTTTATAATCACAGATAAATGATTGAGTGGAAGATAGGACCAGTCAGAGGGCTGAGAGCCCTGAAGACACCTAAGACTAGGGAAGCTAACCCTGGGGGAATGTGCACTGCACTTTTTATGTCTTCTTCATTTTTTCAGAGTTCTTTCATTAGTTGCTGCTATCTTATCAGGCCCCTCATACCTATTCTGTGTTTTAGATATATGCAGGACAGAACTTTTACTGTGAAAGTGGAGACGATGCGCTCTTATTATATGCATAAGTCTTAAACAGTGCATAAAAAATGAAACCTTCAAAATAACCAAAGCTGGGCTGCTTGTACATCATGGAGTTTCTTTTCTGTAAAGATATGCCAGCAGCACAGATGTCTTCAGGTACTTGACTTGCAGATAACAACTACACAGTTCACAGGCAATAAAATTGTCTGTCTTCACATTCATAGGTGCTTTTGTGAGGTACTCCAGACATGGATGATCTTGAATCAATTATGCCTGTGCTGTCTAGTGCAAAGTCATAACACTGTGCATGAGAACAAGTGGATTTGCCAAAAGTTCTAGTACAGCTCAGTTTTCATGTTAATTGCCTGTCTGTAAATGGTCTTTGTAAAGGGAAATACTCAGATGAGACTTCCTGTTGTGTTTAAGTTCATAACATACACAAAATCCTTTTCAGCCTCACTAGTTCTAAAGACTCAATGGCACCATAGCTTCACTTACTTTGAAGTGATGCTGTCCTGCTGGCAGGGGTCTGCTGAGGAGGTGGAAGAACTATCAGGGCTGCTTGCCTGCAGCATCACAGTGTCTAGCTGCTTCATCTGTTCATGTTTGCCTACATTCTAGTTCCCATCTTGGATGTATTAGTTCATCTGGGGTTCCACCCTGAAGGACACAGAACATCCCTTCTTACTCACTGGACTAGAGCCCACAGTCCTCACCTGGTCAATGAACCTCTGACTACCCTTCTGTGTGTCAGAGTCTGTATATCTCCAGTGTAGTCAGAGCTGATTTGGGCATCTAGCTGCAGTTTGCTGAACTTAAAATCATATAAAGATCAAAATCAACATGAAGCAACTTTAAACAATCAGAGAATTTAAGAAAATGTGTGAACTAGCCCAAACCAATACACTCTGTCATGACATTAAAGAAGTGAATGTGTTCCACCATGTGATATTGTCCTTTCACAAAAGCAAAAGTTACCAAAGTTGTGACAGAAACCAAAGGCTCTTATTAATTCTACAATTTGGTCTTTGTAGCTATATTAATATTTATTTACTGTAGTAGACTCTTGGAAGGAGGGGAGATTGCCATTTTAAGCTTGTTTTAAGGTATCTTGAACTCGTAGACAGGTATTTCTGTATGCACATATGTAAAAACGGGTTTCTTTCCTTCCTTTGTTTCATTTAGTTCTGTTTTGATCTACAGAAAGCTCACATAGTCAGGGTCAGACTGGTACTTCCCTGGCAATACCTTTTACTAAATTTTAATTTTGATATATCACTCAGATAAAACTTCAAAGATGAAATTGCATGGAAAAGTACACCGCTAACGTTTCATCTTTTTCCAAATGATATAAAAACATACTGAGAATTATTTAATGCATCACATGTCAGAAATGGGTAGGAAGGGATTAAAGCACTTCAAGTAGTGAATGAGCCATAACTATATTCTCCACAGCTGTTCAGTGCACTCAGGATTGCACTAATGATTTAGTCACTAAAACAGACAGGAGAGTTGGAATGAATCTCAGTGGTAATCTGTAGAGAATTACTGGAAAAGTACAGTCACAATGTGGGTACCCAGTGAAGGTATAAATGTGTTCTTTTCATCAAAAAGGAATGTAGTCCTGGTTTTTCACTGTGAAGAAAATGAGACATTTCAACTGGTAGGGAGTTGGGTTAGTAATGCAATAATCTCTGTTTTTTCCTGAATTATTTCTTTTCTATCTTTTCCTGCTTTCTGCTTCCTAGCAAGTCTGAAGAAGAAATCAGGTTGATCTTAAGTTTTCAGTTAGAAATACCTTATTAAAATGCAAATCACCTTTGATCACCTATTTCCCTCATCTTCTTGGGATCTTGCTCAGCTTAGTACTAAATTCTAATGTTGTTTATGCATACATGGTTACTAAGAAGAGCGAGGTTTGTTTACATTAAGATGTAAGCTCCTAAACTATATCAAGAAATTAAAACTTTTTTTTTTCATTTTCCAATTTCATATTCTTCTCTCTCTTAGTGGAAGCGAGTATTCTGAACACTCAGTCTTATCCTGGTTAAAAAATCAGAGAGGTTTTAGAGCTAATCATGTTATGGAGGGAGTAAGCAGGTTAATGACTTCTCCTGTGGTCCATAATCCATGATCTGAGCAAAGGTAAAGTATTATTTGCATGCAAGGAGATATAAGGCTCTTAAGTGATCTGTATGAGAGCTATGAATATAGACATGCACATAATTTACCCTCATACTTAACCATTACCCGTTATAAGGGTGTATTCAGCTGCATGTGCAAACTATAGCCCTTCAGTTTCCGTATGTGAAGAGTGTGAGGAGCATTATTCCTCTGTATTGAGTGCTGGTGATGCAATTAATTTAAATAAAACTGTCTTGAATCTCCAGATGTGAGGCACAATGATGACAGTTGGTCATAGTGGTTTTATATCCTGGAATGTTCATGAAAAGGAGAGTAGAAGTATCTTCCAAGATAATGGAGTGGGGAAAAAGGAAAAAAAAAAGAGCACCTGTAGTGAAATAATTCTGCCAGCAAATATCTCTGCTTTCACCTGAGGTGAAGTATTTGTACTAGGTTTTGATGAAAGACAGATATTATTAAAAGCCTAGAGAAAAATGCAATAATTTTCTAATTACTCTGTTGTAAGGGGTTGTCAGAATTATAGTGGCTAAATAAGCAGAGGAGCTTAGTAAAATGTTTCAATTGAAATGTTGAGGTGTTTTACACTGAAACAATTATAAAATGAGATTCTGGAAAATATCTTTCTCTCAAACATTGAACTGCTATATTTTTGCCTTTGCCTACTTAAGTATTACCCACTAGAACCTGGGATAAAAATATTCTGTCCCCATGACAATTTTTTCCTTTTATGATGGGATGTATGGATTAAATTATGTGTAGGGGTGCTTTTTGTTATTTTCTGATTCTACAAGTATGGCTTAAGAATTATAACTTCTCCCAGTGTTAAATCTTAACACACTAAGATTTTAAAATATATTGAAATGCTATAAACTTATAGATTTGATAGAATATTTTAATAATGTCTGAAGCATCCCATGATTTTTTTAAGAATATATATCTTTAAATATTCCAGTTATACTCTACACTTTAGTTCTTAATGGTTTCTTTGGAGGCAACAGAATAAAAATGGTAAATAAGAAGAATTGTTTAAATAAGCTAAAAAAGCCATAGCAGCCTGACCAGGAACTTTGCACTGTAGAATTATTTTCTCAGTCCTTAAACACATACATTCGCAGTCACTTCTCTGAAATACATGTAGTAGTTTCCAGAGACCACTTTGCACTCTGATACTTGTAAGCAATTCACTTGTAAGAGTGAATCAAGTGCCTCTCTGCCAGTTCTCTGTCTGGCACACATCCTGCTTTTATTGTTGTTGTGATTAGAAAGCCTCACTATTATTAAATACCAGTTATAACACTTGGTACTGTTTTCTGAGCTACATTCACATATGAATGATGCTATTGGGAATTCGTTGTGCAACCCTCGTTAGGCTTGCCAACCTTTTGTTCCAAACTCTTGAGCACAAAATGTGAAAATGCCCTTAACTTTTCTTTATGTATTTTTTTTCTCATGAACTCATTTTTGCTTTGTTCTTGGTGAATCTCAGAAAACAAATGGTGTTTGTAAACCTTGGGTTTTTTATCTTTATTGGTATCTTAAGACATATCTTTAGGGAGGGTATAACATTTATCTCTTTTTGTTTTAAGCAATTGTTTTGGGTTTAATCATATTTTTACCATCTGCCACTGCTCACTTAAGTAAGCAGATAAAAGAAGCAATCCACCTTTTCTTCACACACCACTTTGGTAATGCCTACTAGAAGTGAAACGAGTAATTCTCTCTCTTTCAAGGTGATTTGTTTCATGTTGGTCTGTTCTTATGCTGCAATTCTTGTATTGAGTGTTGTCCACTAGATGATTGAGCAGTATGATAAACATGCCACATTTGGTTTCCTTTTATCTTCTCTCCTTTGGGAGAATATTTTAGGTCTGGTAGAAATTTCCTTTGGATAAGCACTGAGAATCAATCATGGTTTTGCAATTGAGAAAATCGTTATCCATAGTATTTTTGCTGTATTTGTTCCATAAACCAGAAAGCATATTTTGAATGAGATAGGACTAAAGTAAGGGCTATCCCATTTTAGAAAACCAGTTGAATACCTCTCCAGAGGATTGTTCTGAGAGATGTTAGGCAAGTCACTTAACTCAAACATTTCCCAGACAACTTTATGGATTGTAAGTCCAACTTGCAGTTGTAAAGCTGTGTTTAGTCTGTGTAGACCCTCCACAGATGAATCTGGAATCAGGAACTGTGTGGGGAACACAGGAAGGGCTATAATAGTAAGGTAATACTATTAGGTATATTAAGTTGAGTAACTGGAACTGGTGTACAATTTTTGTTTTTTATTTCTGAGAAAATACTGTCTCATCTGAAAAAAAGAGGTTTTCAAAATAAGTTAATTATACTTGTGAACTACTTATCCTATGTCAGTGAAGATTGTAGGGGAGCCAATGAATAGGCTGGTAATTCCTATTGGGAGTGAGGTTTCCGCTTTATATAGTCAATGAGGTTTAGGGTTATTCATTGAACCTCTTGAACAAAACACAACATTTTTTGTTGCTCATTAGGTGAACATTGTCCATCTTCTGAGCAGAACAAAGCCAAAACCTTTTGGGGAAAAGATGTGAACATATTTCAAAAATATAAATTCACAAAGGTGTCAAATTAAGGCTTATAGGTATTTCATGTTTTAAGGGCTTTATCTGCAACCTTAATATTCTCTTAGCACTGTGTTTTTCTGTATTTAGCATACATACACAGATTTGTTCCAGTTTGACAGTCCTTCACATGTTGTTTAGTGTGTTTGATTAGCATAATCACTGTGTGATTATTTCTCACTAGCCTTAGCATATGCAAATTCTTGTCTTTTGACTGACAACCATTATTAGACAATCAGAGTATAAGGATTTGCATAATCTCTCTGTGGTTACAGTATTTGTGTGCAATACCACTGTGAATGCAAATCCTTTTGCTCTGACTGGTTTCTGTATATTCAAGTAGCTTGCCAGAAATACTGCTGCTGCTTCAGCATCTCATTTGCAAGTGGAAAAATCTACAAGAAAAAAATAACAAAAAGAAGGGAAGAAATACTGGAGTCACATCAGAAAGGTGACAAGACAACTGCTGCAACGAAATAATTCCATTAGGAAAAAAAAAAGAAAGACAGAAACACTCTTACAGGATTTCAACAAAAGAATAAAAAGTTTTCTTTGGGAATTCATTCTGAAGTACTATTTGAGTTACCCATAGCATTGTTTGGGAAGTGACAGCAATTTCCTTTCTGATAGATACCTCTTTTTACAAGAAAAGTGATTATTCTGTAAATATTGCCCATTATTGTAGTTGGTGCATATATTTTATATGAATTATGTTACATTTAACAAGGATGAGCAATATTTCTGTTTGTGTACATGAAAAGCACAAGGTTAGTTCTGCCCTCTTTCACTGATAAGACCAGAAGTGTTAGACACTAAGAAAATATGTATAGTGCTGAGTTCAACTCTGCATAATTATTCATCATAATTACTAGGGCAATACTGAATAAATTAGCTGTAAAAGGATAAGCCATGCATGGTAGCACATCTAGAACATGTATTTTAACTGTTTGACATTGTGTTATTTGTACATGAAACCAAAATATTGTTGAACATCCATTTTTTTTGTGTGTGTGTTTAATTATGCTTACTAAGCTTTTCCCATCATTCCTTTTGAACTGTGTTCTTTAGTTAGTTTATAAGATTCTTATTCACAGATTAGTGTGGTTTTAGAAAAAAAACAGCCCTGGAGTGCCAACCGTAACAATGGGACTTATTTCTTATGGAAATGCAGAATGTCAAATGTACTTAGGATCAAATCGCTGAGCTGTTGTTGAACTGTTCTATTTCTGACCTGGTCACCAGGATATTAAGAATGTGTCAGGTAGATTGTAAGTTATAGGTCTGACACTTCTGGAAAGCTTCATGTTCTGCACAGATACATTTTTTTAATGTGCATAGTTCATAAATACTTTTATGTGTGTTGGGATTGCTGTGCACATACAGAAATGAACAGCAGTGTGTGACACCCAGTACTTCATGTTTTTCCTGGAAGTTTTAGACCTATAGCACATGCTTTGTGCTCCTTGAAAATGCAACTGCAGTAGACGCCAAGTATCTCTTGGAGAAGAAGTAGCTCCCACTCAGCTGCACAGTGCCCATGACATGGGCCGTTTATACAGCCAATGTAAGTCTGAAAATCCAGGAGTTCTCCAAAATATCTAACTTTCTGCATAAGTAATAATATTACAGTGTAGTGTTTCTGATATAATATTGCTGCTTCTCTACAACTGACCCGCATGATTGCAGGGGAAATGTCTGTGAATTCTTGATGCCACTGAGATCACAGAGGAATTGCTCAGTTTTCAGTTCAAATCAGTTAAATTATGCTGTGCGAAAATTGTTGGCTCTAAGAGTGCTGAGCTATAAATGACAGTGACTTAACACCTTTGAGGAGCATTCTTATAGCTTAACCTTTCCATGTTTCTAGCAGTATGGCACAATAATAATCGAGTAGGCAGTTTTATGTTTGAGCTGGTTGGTGTTAAAACTGCATGTATCGTGCAGTTTTAAAAATGGGTCAGGTTGACCAATAAGTGAAATGTGGAGGATTATTATGTGATATTTTGGGCTTTTGCTTGATAATGGCAAAGATTGACACAGGATTTAAACTGTTTCCAATGCTCTTATTAGTTTCACTGTTTGTTGGAACATAAGAGAATGAATGAAAGGAGCCTTCATTGAGTTATCTTAATTTCTTATCAATGTTACAACCCTAACACAATGCAGTGATACACTTAAAATAACATTAAAGGAATTATATTATGAGTAACTATATATAATTATTTTAATTGTATATATTCTGAATATGGTTTCTTGCCACTGGTGTAGATTTTTACAAACATATTCATTAGTAAGTACAAAATGAGGCCAAATAAGTGCAATATTAATTGTAATATTACTATCAGATATGTTAGCATCTGGATTTTAAGAGGTTCTGGGATCTGGGAGATGGTGGTATTTGTGTCACTAAATTCACTTAGCTGTTCAAATAATGGAAGCCAGTCTTTTGGTGGGTAATTTTTTTTTAAAATTACTTCTAAAATGGTCTACAGCAATTTTTTCCTGAGAGCTTCAATGACCTGACTTGTTTTTCTGCTCACTTAGTGCAAGACCACAGTGATCTGAGTCAATCTTTTTCAGCTAATTTCTTTGGTCTTGAGGTAAAAATACTTTCTTACTTATTTGATTGCTTTAGGCCTACCATATGCTCTGAACAGGCTCTAGGCATCTGCATCATCTTATCCTTTGATCTGGGTGCTTTTATTTATACACATTAGTTAATTTCAATTAATTTACTGCAAACCTTAAGCATCTGGAATGCTTATATCATCCCTTTTGGTTTTAATACAAAATTAAAAAATAAGTCCCTTTGGTTTATATCCTTTTTGTGATTTGAGCCTTTGTGAATCAAACTTGCATGCTTTCCTTTGCTCTTGCTTTGTTGTTGTTTTTAACTTAGGCATATTCTTATGCCTCTGGGATAAGAAGTCACAGAAAAGCAACTAATAAAAAGTGTGAGATGTAGAAAATGCCTGATGCTGGAGAGTGGAAAGGCAGAAGGTGATGGACAAGTCAAACACAGTACAGCTCTCATAGCAAACTTTTCTTGTGTTGTAACTTACAGTGCAAATATATTGTCAAAAGGAATTATTGTCAAAGGAAAATAATGCCAACCTTGGTCTCCTGCACAGCTTTGACACCTGAAGGATAATCTTTCATGTGAATTGCAAACCTCTCTCCTTCACTTAAATGAGAGTAAATTAAATGAGTTTCTTCTAAGAAATAAAGTCCAGAGTTGTAAAATAACATCAGTAATGAGCAAAAAGCAGATTTTATCAAAGTTTATCATGATAACCTTTATTTTGAAAGTGTATACCACTTACATACGTTGAAATGAAATTTATATGTGTAATTAGTAATGTTCAGTAAGCCTAGATGTGCTTGGAGATGCTTTAAAGTATCTCACCACTTGCTGATTATCTTGTCTATATGATATTATTTCCCTCTTTAGACTTCTCTACAATTCTTGCTCTCTATTTTTTGCAATCAACTAGCTCTATTCCTCTGACTCTCAGCAGGCCTCCTCTCTGCCTTCCAGTATCTGTGAGGTCTGAGTCCTTATCATGCTGCACCTAAGTATCCTGTTGCCTCTCAGATTTCCTTCATAAAACTTGTAGAGGCTTATCTGGTACTTTTAGGTGTTTATTTGGAATTTATGGATTGTTGATGTTTCCCAAATGAAATGTCCAGTTAAAAATAATAATGTTAAACCCTCCTCAAGCATTCTGTCCAAACTTTATTAGAATCTGGTGCTAAGTTTTTAGTTTAACTGTGCTTTGCAGTATCAAAGAACAATTCTCCCATCCTTGGAAGTGTTCAAGGCCAGGTTGGATGGGCCTTTGAACATTCTGGTCTAGTGGAATGTGTCCCTGCCCATGGCAGGAGTTGGAAACAGATAATCTATGAGGTCCTTTCCAACCCAAACAATTCTGATTCTATGATTCAATGAACTGGCAGAGAAGGGATTATTATTTTGAAGCAGTTTTTCTTAATTAATTTGACAGCTATCAAGAGCACTTCTTCATTTATAGCCACAAGCACAAATCATCCAATTCATAGTAATACCATGTAGTTGTATATCTAGAAGTCTATATCTTTAAAAACTCAAAGGGAAGGGTGCAGATGGGTTTCTATATCAGCAGATAAACAAGAGAAAATCTGTCGTCTTATTAGGAAAGAAACCACACATTTTTTCCATGAGACCAAATTAAAATTAAGTATAACACAGAGCAACTATTCTACACATTCATGGTCTTTTTGATTCTAAAAAATATTTTGTGTCATTCTCAATATGAAAGCATCAGCTGCCTCGGAAATCCAACCTCATTTAGAGCTAGAATACTTACTCTGAAGATGGGTAAATCCAGTTAAAAAAAAAATTAGTCTTTCCATCTTCTGAACCGTGGTAGTACCCTTTATTTAACCCTTAGAGCACTTCTTTGTTGGCTTTCTCAAGTCATTGTGAGATAATGGGCACTTGTGCGATAGTGGGAAAGACTGACACGTTAACACTGAAAGCCATTATCTCACATTATCTGCCAGGTGCCATAACTTGAGAAAGTGAACAAAGAAGCTCTCTGAAGCATCTCACAGCTGCAGTTAATGTGAAGCTGAACAGTCACACTGGATCAAAGAATGCGCAATTTCTTGTAACCGTGTGCTGACTTATCCATTTATCTGAATTTGAAATTTCCCTAATTATTGCTGATGGTCGAGGGGAAGCAAGATGCAACGACCCAATATGAGTGATAAGCAAGCTTCCACTTTATTAGTGTTACACACGGCTTATATCCCTTTAGTGTTAATTATGCCTACTAGTCATCACACCATTGGTTAGTTCCACAAGGTTTCATTTGCATTTCCCTCCTACATTCCATTCTTGTTTTCCACATTCCACTCTTGTTTTCAAGGATCTTCTTCATTCTATTATCTACAACTCAGCTTCTCAGAGCTGGTACTTTCCCAGAGCTCAAGGGCAATGCATTCTGGAACAAATTATTTTAGACCTGCAGTGGCAAAAAGATAATTTCTCCAAACTTAGCACAGAATTAGCATCAGTTAAGACCATGTCACTCTTTAGTGTTAAAAATAGCAAGATACAGGTCTATTGGTTCTGCTGGCATGAGAATTCACCTCTCAGTGGAGCAGTCAAAAAAAGAAGAGCTGTTACAATTTATTTACTTTCCTATGTAGTGGTGTTCTTTCTGGTCTGTATAATAGTAATTTTGGATTGTGGGCTTTTTCAAGGTCATGTTACTCAATAAAATGAGTGCTTCTGGAGCATGGTTTGATCACTGCAGAAAGTCTTACACAATTTGCTGTCGTGTTTCAGAGCTTGATACACTCTGCCCTTAGTCATCAGTGTTATTTTGGGGTTATGTTAGAGTGGCATTCCTAGTTTCTAGGTGGGATTGGTGGTTTTTTTATGCTGGTCATTATACAAATGTGTGAGATGTTTCACTTTCACATCAAATTGAAGAAGATGCTCAAACTGAGATTTTTTTCCAGACCATCTGCTGTTCTATAAAGCTCTGCTGTCTTCCTTGGTTTGTTTTTTTTTTTTTGGGGGGGGGGGCGGGGGGGGGTCTCTGTTTAAATTTATTTTTTCTTTTAACAATTTTTATTTTATTTTCAATGGGAATTTATTTAAAGACCTATTTCATATCTGACACTGAACAGCTGTCAGGTGATGCAAAAATTTTGTAGTGATCTGTTCTGGATTCACTGCAATAGAGGCCGTGACTGTCTCCCATTACAGCTTTCATGAATAATTGATTACTCTAAGGAAAAGCTCTGATTCTTTATTTATCAAATAACCCTTTGCCAACAGACTAGAAAATAGTGAATCATTGAAACATGGACATGAAGAGAGATGGAGTTTTTTTCATGACATACACAGATAATGCTCTGTGAATGCTGGCTATCAGAATTAGTCAAAATACATGATTTTTTTTAGCAATTTAAAGATAAAAAATATCAGCAGCTTAACCAAGTTGCTGCAAAGCTATTACCAGATTTTTAAAGTAGCTGTCAAATGTTTTTTGTCAAAAAGAAATGAGAATCATTTTGTTCAGTGAATTTGGGGAAGGTGATTTCAATCCTCCAAGTAAAGAAGTCCCTTGAGTAGTTTTTGTGAAGTTCTCTGCCAAAATGGTATATTTTTTTTAATAGGGACCCTGACTTGCAGACACTATATGGTTAGTGTTCTGGTAGAAGTTAGCTCAGAATAATCCTTTTCATAAAAGTCCAAATTCATGCTTAAAGCAGAGTTTATTGAAAATAGTTTCCTCCAAATGACTGTGAAAATAACCTTTGGAGGGTTTATATCTTTCATAAGTTGTGTAGATGTTGTTTCAAGGAACAGATCCATTTATTGGTTCACATGATATTATTAATTTGATAATACTGAGGTGTTGTGTGCTGTTCTGTAATTACATGTACATAATGTTCTTTTACACTTTTATTAATCCTTTTCTTAGTAATTTTATTTAAAATATTCTTGTTTTATTTATTGAGCTAGCTTATATCTGATATAAAAATCACAAATTGCTGTTTGGATAGGTAAACTTGTTCAGCACTTACAACTTTTACCTTTCTTCAGTAAAGGGAGATTGTTGCATATAAAATTGAACTAAATATATGTATCTCAAGAAAGCTAGTGACAGCTTTCTTTGTTGCTTTCTGCATAACCCCTTTGTAGAACTGTATGAAGAAGAAATGTTCATTTTCAAAGAAAAATAATAGCTTTCTGCAGATCATGGTATGGCATGATGCAGAACCTGTTTTGAGATTATAGATAACATAGCACATAGTGGAACAGCAAAAGCTTTTTATTTTTCTTCTTCTCTCTTCACAGATGGACCCAATTCAAAAAGCTGTAATAAATCATACATTTGGAGTTCCTCTTCCTCATCGAAGAAAGCAAATCATATCATGCAACATTTGCCAGCTGAGATTCAATTCTGATGTAAGTCGATCATTTTGTATCAGACTAGAAATATGTACTTATCTTCTAGGATGTGCCATAATTTTCAGAAATTGAACCTAAATGAAATGTTCTGATTTCAGTTTGTCGCTCAGCAGATGAAAAGGCTGTAGGATGTTTCAAATAAACACAATGGCTTGGTAGTGTTTATACACCCAGGCAGTTTTTCTCTGCCAATATATCCCTGTAAGCTCATCAACTTCAGTTGTGCTGCACTGAGTGTAAATAGAAAAAATTGACTGATCCATTACTGCTGATAAGGCTGGTATATTTGTTGGCTCCTAATTCTTCTACCAGTCCTGGTCATGTTTGCCTTCAGTTGGCTCCCACCTTGCATCCTCTCACTCCTCCAGCAACGAAATAGAACAAGCTGAACTGGAGATGGTCTCTAATACTCTGAGGAAACCTGTCTCCCATAATTACCCAAGGAAGCTGTGCTGTGGTGCTCCTTGCTAAGTAATACCTGTTGTTTCACAGAAAAGCCTCTTAGGTTTTAACTCTTCTGTTTCCTTCTTGAAATCACTGTGTATGCAAACAAAACCTGACAAAGTACAATATATTTTCTTCTGCTATTCTAATCTATTCAGGAAGTTTCTTCATATGGGCATTGCTAGTGGAAACTAATCTTACCCTGTTTTTAATTCACTAAGTAATTTAAATGTGGAAGTTACTTCTGTCAGAATAAAAATATTTTAATTTAGAGCGAGGTCAACCCCAAAAGTGTCCACGAGGTTCCTTCCTATTTCTAGTCATAGGAAGAAGTGAAATAATTCTTATATGCTCCTTCTTCTTTATAGGCAGCTATTTATATACAGTTTGTACTGTTTTTAGTTTATTGATTATTTATCAAAGACATGAGCTTGTCAAAATCTTAAATCGAACCTTGAAGCCTAATTTTAGGGATTTCCCATCTGGGAGTGAAAATAATGTAGGTCTTTTCATTCCTCTCTGCTTTTATCCCTTGGAAATAATTTTAATAATATCTCAGTCACAATTTCTGGACCAGTCAGCATCACATACTTAATTTTACTGATGACTCCAGGTCATTTAGTTCATTTACT
Source organism: Drymodes brunneopygia (assembly GCA_013400955.1). Classification (NCBI taxonomy): domain Eukaryota; kingdom Metazoa; phylum Chordata; class Aves; order Passeriformes; family Petroicidae; genus Drymodes; species Drymodes brunneopygia. The sequence goes on along the minus strand of VZTZ01038371.1, from coordinate 338,455 downwards.
GAATGGACACCTTCTCTTATAACACTGACATAATTCGCAAAGAGTGGTGCAAGGAAGGGTAATACACTCTCTGGAACTGTTCCTCACAGGTAAAAATAGAAGAGCCAAATTAGGCTCTTCCATTTAGAAGCCAGATGCCAAAATTAGGACTGAGGATACTGAGTCATTCATGAGGAGGAGATGATGGAGACTTCTGGGCCACAGCGGATCTTATCAACTGAGCATCCCAATTTATCACTCAAAATTTTCAGCATTTTCAGCTTTGTCTTAGGAAAAAAGCATGTTACCCTGAACCAGACACAGTATATAGCTGAAAGAGATATCAAATACTTCAGTGTTGCATACCAGAGTGAAACACCTCCTTTCAAAGAGGATATACCATTTGTTTGTCTGCAAAAAGATCTGGACAAAAGATGAACAGATCAGTGAAGTTACTTAGTTGTTAGCAGTTACATGACTTGGATTGATGCATGGAGTGGAAAACTTTCCAGCTGAAAGGATCTAAGTATTTTCCAGAATAAAATGTTTGAAGTAAAAATCCTTCTGCACAGAAACAAACAAGGTCATCAATGGACACTGATACTTTTTACTCCAAGGACTACTTTGGTCCCATACTGCTCCTTTTCTGTTACTCTTAGAATGGATTCTGAAGAAGAGAGAGGGAAGAAATAGAGGCCATTTTCAGAGCCAACTACAGTGTCCAAAAAACTGGTTTCAGAAGACATCTATTAATTTAAGCTGTTCACAGAAAACTCTTGGAAGACTAGCTGATATTTATCTGTCCCTTCACTCCTTCAGGTGTTAGAGGCTTGAACTCAAATAGCCAAAACTGTTCAGAAGGTTGTTTTAAAGCTCCCGTCTCTCTAATCGATCAATATTATCTCTACAGAATGGGGAGACCTTCTTGATGAGTATGTTTCATTTTCCACTTTTAATATTTGCCTAAGTTTTAAAGCAACCATGGTGGTGATTGATGGAGAGATTACGATCCAAAATCCACCCATTGATTAACCTGGAATGATCTGTCTCCCCCTTTTCACTACCACACAGAGGCGATTTGTGGATATCTTTATGATGGTCTCTTCTCATCCCAGTGCTTATAGTTATTACTGCTGAAAATCACAAAGTGCTCTGCTGAGGTGTTCAAGAAATAATTTGTAGTCAGAGCTCCACTGCAGTTTAGGAATGTTTTTCTGCAATGTGAGGGGAACAGGCAGAGCTATTTCCTCCACTGCTTAGGTAATTTTGAAATGTCCACCTGTGTTTGAAGCAAAAATGTGCTAAACTAAAGATTTAATATTGGGATTCAAAGAAAAGAATGCTGAAGAAAAAGAGCTGTTAGCTATCATTTTTTGATACCTCTACTATGAATGGCAAGCACACACGGTGCAATTCTTCTATTATCATGAAAAAGTTTTCATTTACTCAATATTCCTACCCTTCATTTTCATCATATTTTGTTGAATACAATTTAAATCCATAACAACAATAAATAACTTTTCTGTCTAGGAACCTGGGCTTTGTGTCTATTCTACCAATATATGTCTATTTTTAGATGCAGGAGATAGTTTCTATCAGAGAGTAATGAATAGAAATTCCATTTGCCTGCTACATAACAAATATTATGAAAATGTTTACAATAAAACTGGTCTGTGGGATTTTTTTTTGCATGGAATACACAATTTTCTCCCTTTAGATAGAAATTTCTTTAAGAGCGGCAGAGCTTTTTTTTTCTGGTTACATGGTATCCAAATCACATTTTAAAAAATGAGAAAAGACAGTACAATAGTCTAAAATCATTTAGCTTCTTTGTAAAGGAATTATCCATAAATCTTCATGTCAGCTGTGTGTTCAGTACTTCTTTTAAAAATAAATCTCATGCAAGGGAAGGGAGGAATGTGCAAATAACCAAAGCCTCTCCATGCTGAGCAAAAACATTAGAACAGCAAAGGTAGGTTTTGTGGAGTCCGTTTCAAGCCATTTTCTTTTTTATTCAGAGAAATCTAGATATATCATTTACACTCACATTGTGCATTCAATCTAGGGTGAAACGGTTAAATATATGCTTAGCTGCAAGTGCCTATGCTGCCACTTAGATGCTGGCAGCTGCTGAGAGCTATTGCACCAGTAAATGCATGCTTTGTAGCAAACATTAAATCTGTATCTCTAAGATGTGAAAGTATCTGTAAAATGAAGTCCAGCCGACTTCAGTAGGATAACTCAGGTGCCTATAGGTAGCTGTAGGAGTAAATTTTCTGCTTATGGCCTGGAAAAATAGAGAAAAAAAGCACTTACTGATTTTCCTGCCTTGACTAGTTGATCTTCCTTTGCCCATGGGATTATTTGATGAAGTTATCTGGTTATCAGTATCTGTCAACAAGGTCAGTTTTTGCAAAGGGATTACCTTTTTCTTCCCTCTCATTTAACAAGATGGCTGAGTGATGACCCAGTTTGCCTTTAAAGAAAGGTTGGGCAGCATTCTGATGTGTTCACAGGACTTGAATTCCATTATGATACACTTTAAAAATATTTGCAGTTATACGAGCCAGAAATTATTGTGTGACTTAAATAGCAACAGTAGCAATATTTCCCTGCAAATCAGGGATGCTCATCAGTCCTTATTTGTTGGTTTCTTACCTCATTTTTCTCCATCTCTGGGAAACAAAGGTATCACTGAATTGATATATTGTTCCACTGTATGAATTTGTCAGGATTCAAAAGGTGGTCTTCCATTAAAACAGCAGTGAAGGATTTGTTTGAGGATAAGGATGTAATATAACTCTGCAGTTTTTTATTATGGTTCTAACTTTTGTGGGGAAAGAAGCAGGATAAGAGGACTAATATCCTATTTAGGCTATGCTTGATATCTAGAAGAAAAGATTAATGTATCAACTTGTAAGGGCCTAGGGTATAATAAGGCGATAATAAACAGTCAACATGAATTTGTCAAGAACAAATCATGTCAAATGAATCTAATTTTTTTCCTTTGACAGGGTAATTGGCCTAATGGATAATAGGGAATAAATAGATGTGACATATTTTGGCTTTAACAAGGGTTTATACAGTCCTGTGTGACAGTCCTGTAAAGTAAGTAGAGGAATATGGTCCAGGTGAAATTATTAAAAGTTGGTTGCACAACAGAATGAAGAACTGAAGTGAGAGTAGCTGCTGATGGCTTCCTGTCAAAACAAAAGATCACAACAAGTCAGGATCTGTAGGAGTCTCTTCCCTGCTTGCTGCTACTCTAATTTTTCATTAGCAATGTGTCTGACAGGATAGAGTGTACATATGCCAGTTTTGTGGATGACATCTAGATGGAGAGTGGCAGCCTCTTGATGGAAGGTGGTAGCTTCCAGATCTCCATGCAAAATTATCTCCAGTTGGAGAAAACTGTCTGGAATTCTGACAAGTCCAGTAAATAAAAGCATGACCTATTGTGCTTAGACAGGAAAAAGTAAATGCACAAGTACTAAAATGAGTAAATGTCGGGCTTAATGGCAAAAAAGAAATTCTAGTGAATCATAATCCAAATATGATGGCTAATGCACAAAAAAAAAAAAGAAAAACTCACCCAACTAATCCTATGGTAATTTTTCCCCCAAATATGATATTTATCAATAAGTATTCCACAGCAAATATTCAAGAGCAGCCCTATCAAGAAGTTCTGGGGGTGCTTGTGGATAAGAGACTGGACATGACCCAACAATGTGCACTTGCAGCCCAGAAAGCCAAACAAGTGCTGCATCCAAAGCAGTGTGGGCAGCAGATCAAGGGAGGGGATTCTCCTCTGCTCCACTCTCGTTAGACCCCCACCTTGAGCACTGAGTCCAGCACTGGGAGTCTCAGCACATGAAAGACATGAACCTGTTGGAGCAGGTCCAGAGGAGGGACACCAAGATGGTCAGTGGGCTTGAACACCTCTCCTGTGTTCAGGAGCTCAGAGTTGGAGTTATTCAGCCTGGAGAAGGAAATGCAGTAGAGGTCACTGTGGCCTTTCAGAAATTAGAAGAAAGATGGGAACAAACTTTTGGTCAAGAGATAATGGTTTTAAACTGAAGGAGGGTCAATTTGGATCAGATATAAGAAATAAGTGTATTAAAATGAGGGTGATAGAACAATGAAAAGGGTTTCCCAAAGAGGTGGTTGCCCCATCCCTGGAAATATGCAAGGTCAGGTTGAACTGACCTCTGAGCAACCTCATCTAATTCAAGATGTCCCTGCTTCTTGCAGGGGTGCTGAACTAGATGACCTTTAAAAGGTCCCTTTCAACTCAAACTATTCTGTGATTCTATGAGTTGAAATTCGCAATGCCTCGGGCGAAGAATTATTTATAACAGTGGTCATCACACTCCAACAAAAGCATAATTAGTTGCAGAATTTAGAACACATCCACTAGTATGACAAGACGTGAAAAAAATTCACTCAACTAGGGAAAGAAGAAAGAGCTGGATAGATGTACAGTAGAAAAGACCAGGAAAATAAAGTAGATTTTCCATATCTGAAAGGGTGTTAAGTAAGAGTTTAATGACCAATTGATGTTTGTGTTCCTTGGTTTTGATAGATAAATAAATTTGACTAATTCATCAGATTAATTGGTTTTAAGAGATTTTTTTATTGGACTGCTTTGTGAAACAATTTCAGCCGTAATGGTAGTGAAGCTCTGGGAGGAAACAGTAGGGACAGTTGCGGGGGGTGCCTGTTGGCAGAGAATATTCACAAATTAGACACCTGTTTCTGAGGCTGGACAAGAGATGGTGAATGTAATCCCACACCTGAGAGAGAGATTATATGCCATTTTGCTTGACTAATTTACAAATCTCTCTCTGTGGTTTGGAAGATATAATAGAGATTTCATTCCTCATCCATGCCAAATGGCAGTCATACCTGACTTGTGGCTTTTGTTTTGCAAAGAGAGGGGAACTTTAAAATATTGGTCCATTAAGAACCAAGAAAGGCTGGTACAGTTAAATGCTGTAAGTTATTTAGCATTTCACCCTTCTGATTTGAAATCTGTTGGTTTTCAATTTCAAGAGATATGGTTAAATGGTATTTGAAGCAATCAGTACTATTTGCCTCAATCACTGTTCTCTTTGTCACTATAAGTACAGGGTCTTATTCTTTGGATGTTTTGTTGTACTTCCAATTATGGGTTAGATTCAGATTTACAATTATGCTAGAGAATTAGAATTCTGGTTTGGTATAAACCAAATAATTTCTGCTTGAATTTTAATGCTCAGCTTTTTTAAGCAAAGTCACCTTTGGTGGGTATTATTAGCCATCAATCACATTGATAAAATGATTATCTTGGTGCATTTTTTTTTTTTGTCTTTCCAAACCAATGTGCCTGTGTTATATGAATTAATCAGCCTGGTTCTTTAAGACAAATTCTTTTGTGTAAATATGGATGGATGCTCAGCATCCCCTTAACATCAGTATTACAATATGAGACTACATTATTGAATGCAGTAATTGTACCTGAACAAGCATAAAAGTTCATCCAGATTTAACTTATTCATGTATATATAATGTATATTTTTCTATGACTGTCTCTCTGTATATGCGCTACTTCTTTCTAATAATGCACCATCTCTTCTGTACTATGGAGTTAAAGTAAGGAGAAACATATGCTGATTCCAGCTACAGAATTGCACCTGCTATTTATTTGAGATCAGAATATGAGTCAGAATAGAAATACACTCAAAGTGGATATTTTTCCAGAGATATTGGTCTATGTTATTCCCTGTAAAAAGTACCAAGTAATCACAGAAAGTGATTAGTGTTGAGATTTCCATGGGATATCTGGCATTTGCATCAATACAATATAGAAACTGTAAAGAACTGCTAGCAAAGTATTTCTTTACTTGATTTTTTTTGGCATTTCAATAGTCTAATCAAATAGCACTGAATATTTTGCATTTACATTGCTTACATGAAAGATTTCAAAAACAACCTGGTATATCTTCTGCCCAATATGATGTTCAGTGGAGTCTGTTTTTGTAGACTTGACCTGCACATTTTAGAAGCATTGCTTCCTCTTTCCTAGACCTCAGTTTTAAAGACTATAATATGAGTCAGATCCTGTGCAGGTCTGGCCTGTCTCATACTAGAGCATTCAAACTTTTTTTATTATTTTTATGCTTTTTTTTTTTTCAGAAAATAATCTTGATTTGCTTATATGTAACATTTTTCATGTAGGAAATAAGTAATTTCTTTTATAGATTATGAAATCCAGAATAATCTGGATTTAAGGGTAGTAATTAATTTTCACATAACCTACAGTTTCTTAAAGCATTTCTAAAATGCTTAAGTAGAAAGGATAAATAATTTCCTTTTGTTGTATAAAATACTATTCCCATAGTTTTCACTTTCAATACAATACTTTTATGAATCTGTACCATCTAGAAGCAGAAGTTATTCATATCTGACACAGTACCTTGTTTAGCTTTGAAATATTTTTGTTGCTTGAACTCCAGAGTACTTTTGGAGTACTTTTGGTGTTGAACTGAGTCCTCTGACTGATATCATAAGGTTGTGACTATTTCTTTTCCTCTTAAACATTGGCAGCAATCAAAATATTTTGTGTGAACCTCAGAACTACTGAGTGGTCTTTGTGTGATGTGCAGGCTGTGGAACTCTCTAGGCAAACTAGCAACACTAACTCTTGATAATCCTTGTACTTATCTCCTCTCTTTTAATGAAAGTAACCTATTTTGTCTAGAAAATCTGTACTGTCCCAGAACATGGAGCAGCCTGGGGGTATCAGGCCCGCAGGGACATTGCCTGAGGTCAGGAAGGCAGTAGGAAAGAAGAAGGTTTTAAGTGATTGAACTTCAGGAAAGCATATTCTTAATGTCAGCTGTTCACTCAGGCTGTTGCTGGTGGGGAGAGATGGAATGCCTTGGTGTCCACTGTATTCATATTACAAGACTTACACTTTCCTCTCAAAATTCACTCTCTAGCCACATTCAGCAGTGGTAGTAGAAGAGAGTGTCTAAATGAAGCACTGGAACAGGCTCCCTAAGGAAGTGGTTGGGTCACCATCCTTCAAGGTAAAGATGGGTAGAAGTTGTACTTAGGGACCTGGCAATGATGGGTTAACAGTTGGACTCAACAATCTCTAAGGTCTTTTCTAATCTAAAATATTCCATATATCCAGGAGAAAGGACAATCTAATGCTTTCAGCTACCTGGCCCCTGAACAAGCAGGTTGAGGAGAAATGTCAAATGTCTATGTCAGCTGAATATCAGAGTTAGTATAGAAAAATGATCCTGGAGAGATTAAAACATTCAGCTGATCATCAGTTGTTGCTGCGTAGGACTTAGATTATGTAAAACTTAAAACTTTTTTTTGTTTTCATTTGACAGCTCTTGCTTCCTACCTCTGCTCATCCTATTAGGTTATTTCATTTTCAAAGCTCTCACTTATTTTGGTAAAACAAGTCAACTGTGCAGAAGGTTTGACATCTCTTTTAAATTACTTGAGTTTGCCAGAAATGATATGTGAATAGGCAATTGCTCTCTCTGATCGTCCTGTTTATAAATTGCAAAAGATTAATGACAAGTATTCTGACTGTGGAATATGAAGACAAATTAGTTTAAAAGGTTTCTGCTTCTGGCACTGAAGAGAACGGTTGCAGTATTTGCCCTTTTGGAGACAACTTTTAATTTTAGGTGGGCGTGGATCTCAGAACTACAAAGAGCCGAAGAAAGGCAGAGGTGACAGCAGTTAATAAGACAGAAGGTCTGAAATAAAAGAAACCTCTCTCCACATCTGTGTGTTTAACTGTCAGAAATTTCCTTTCTCTCAGAAATTATTAAATTAATATATAAGAATGTATCAGAAAACATTATACTGGGAGGCAGCATGCAGGCCTAAATGGTCTCATAGGTCCTAGATCTTCCAAAATCTGCTTTCAGTGGATTATCTGTTTCTCACTGAGATGTCTTCCAGGCAAATTACAAAGGTGTTTCCAGTTGTTTTAATGCATTTGGTCCTGTAACTACATTCTTTGAGTTACAACAGAGTCAGAAAGATTTTGAGCCTGAAGGAGGGTGGAGGAACATGCAAATGAAAATCAAATGCTAAAGTTGGGCACGTAGAGGCTAACCAGAGCTTCTTTGAAGTCTTTGGCTGGAATTGTGGGAAAGAAGACAATGCTTAGTATTTTTTACCTGTACATTGAAAAATACCATTTTAGACATGAGGGAATTGGTATAGACAGGGGAAAAGATAGTGTAAAAAAGGGGAAAGGAAGTCTCTCTTCCAGTTCTAAATTGTGACATCCATGGAAAAATCTGCCTGTTTAAGCTTCAAGGAGAGAAATTTCTTCTGTTCACTTTTTGCCCTACACTTGCATGTGTTTGAGGCAGTTTTTTCCTGTCAGCTTCTTCAGTCAACGTGCAAAGTCAGTCAGCTCTAACAACTGATAGAAATTTAAGAATAAATGTGCTGGGGACTCTTTACAGAAACCACTTTTCCTCACTTCAAAGGAAAGAAAAATTTTAAACTCTTTGTTGTGCAATCTTCATGTAGCTTTTTTTTTTGTCTTTTGTAAGTTCTTACTTTCACATTTATTTTTAAAAATAAGAATTCCTACAGTAGGGAATCTGAGATTCTGGATTAATAATAGTACGTGCAGATAACAGATTTCACTGTAAAAGTGGCAAAACATTGTCTCTTCCATTTACCGATCAGTGACTCCTGGTTCACTTTCTTAGGCACTAATAAGGAGCATAAAAAAGAAACAAAGACAGACAGGGGTATTTGCCAGTCTGGCTTACAGAAAGAGTAGAGTGAAGAAGATGTGCAGCAAAATATATTTTTTTCATCAATATCACCCCCTCCTTCCCCTGTCTCCAATAATTTCTTCTAAAATGCATTAATGGTGAAGTTGTGCTTATAGTTGGCTGATACTCTGTTCCAACACCTATAAATCTTTCCAAATAATGTTACACAGACATTATTTTTTTTCACCTTTTTTTTCTCTTTTTTGTCAGTAAATTTGCAGTCCCTGAGGTACCTGTAACATATTCTTCTCCATTTTATCTGTGCAGCCTCTTCTTGGAGCAAATATAATGTTTCCTTTTGAGGGAATTGCTATTAAACACAACTGCCCCTTATGTAAACAAATTCCACTTCAGAACCTCCAGGCCTGACTTTTTTAGCTCCCAAGTTCTTTTATCACTCCTCTCATGTCTTTTACAGTCTCTGGAGATATTGCTATTCTGTGTACTTACTTGCATCACAGCTAACAACTGGGAGCCTTATCCTCTGAAGGAGTGGAAGTGCAACCCAATATCTCCTTTTAAAAGCTTTATATTGGAAGAAAAAAGCACACATTTGAAGTATACTTTTGAGGGCGTATTGCCCACACTTGTGCATTTTTTTTAGCTCAATTGAAAAGGAAGTCTTTCAAGATTTTAAATGGTTAAAGGGGACTGACTTCTTTTCAGCAAAGACTTCAATATGGCAGTTACACCTAACTTGCCCATGGACTTGAAAAGCTGAATTATGAATTCAAATCATGTTTTTAAACTGAGTTAATGGTCTACTGGTAGACCATACAGGTACTTTCATATATATCATTGTTTGATGAGGTGATCTCAAAGCATGATTTTAAAAATAGAAGGGTTTAGTCTGTTTGGTATTTAGATAGGTCTCATTGTGTTGTGGTGGGATACCTTTAGATCCAGGTGCATAGTAAATGTACTGAATTAATTTATGTTAGCAATTTTTTGATGGGCATAAGTGTTTCTTTTTATTCCTTAGAAAGGAGATTTTATAAGGTGGTCTCTGAACAGGTTTTATCCTTTCCCCAGCATAGCCTATTTTCTCTGCATCAGCGGACTTGTCATGATAATCAACTTTTTTGTCCCAACCATCAATCACTCCTGATTACAGCTGGGGAGAAGTTCTGTTCTGTTGATCAGCCCATCAATGCACATAATGTTACACCTGGAGACAAGTGAAAATCATCCCTTGGTGGGAGAATCACTTGCCTTCAAGCCTTTTGTCTGAAGTATTTTAATTTACATTTAGAGTATTGAAATTGTCAGTGCTTGCTTTGATTTTATTATTTCTTTGACAAAAATAGTAAGTTCAGTTGATCTTTCCCTACATGATAGAAGAAGAATGCTTTTCTATTTCAAATATCTTATGTTCTTCTTAATTTTATTGTACAAATATTGCAATAATTATAACTATGTCAATTAAAAATAGAATTGTTATGTGGTACTTCACTAGTATTCTTATATGGTAGCCCAGAATTTTGGAAAAGCTATTCTGTTGCTCTTAATCAGGTATTTGGTTAGGGTAATATTTATCTTCAGTATTCCATTTATATGAAGATTGTATAGCAAATTTCATAGTAATTAAATAATTAAAAATTAAAGACATCATTCCTTTCTTTGAGGAATTCTTCTTATATTGTGGTTATTACTGAATAACACTTTCCTTGTAATAAAAGTGGTTTTCATATGTCACAAGAAAGATGAAATTTTAGCTTGAGGAAACACTTTATGTTTTGCGAGTAACTTTAACATGATTTTTAATTAGCTATCAGAATGACCAGGTGCAGTTTAATTGTACCATTCTTTTTTCATCTACAGTCACTTTTTTATTTTATGTATCTTCTCTAAATAATCATTGTTACAAGTTTATCCTTTCACAATGTCAAAAAAACACAACCTGTAAGACAACAATAAACCTGATATTTCAAGGATTATAGGATGAAGTGTAAATTAAGAAGAAAGAATGTGACAGTGTGGGGTAATAAAGATTTGATTAGCGATCATGTTTTTACATAAAAGGTTTAATTAGCAATAGCTCATTTTCCTGTTCCTGCTGGTCATTTTCAGGACAGTGATATATTGCTTTTTTGCAGTGAGCCATGCCACCCAATAGAAGTTGTTATGTTTTCATTAGCTGCAGACACTTCAGCATTATTATCTCTCACCTTAGTCTATAACCAATACAAAACACGTCTAAATGTCATCATTCAATAAACCAATTGTATATACAGTAATTTTAAAACTGTGGGATATTTGCTCAGATTTTTGTCTCTTTTTAAATTGATGATAAAAGCACCAAATTGCAAACCAAATAATCACTGAGTCTTAGTCCTTATTTTCTATCTGCTTGAATACCTTGTTTGCCAAATATAGAATTTCATCACTTGCATAGAAATTCTTCTTCCAAAGTGACAATCTGTTTATTTTTATGGTTTAGTAATTAATCTGAGCATATGGCATAATTTTTATTTCACAGATACATCAATCTACATTACCTTTTCAAAGACTCTTATCACTTATTATAATGACAGGACAGAAAATTATTCTTTTGTCATTGAATAGAGATTTTTAATTGGTTTTCACCAACACAATTCTAGCCGAATAGCCCACCGCAAGTTACCTGTCATTCTTCAATTTATTCTCTAGCATGTTTTTCATATCAGTGCCATATGTAGTGATAAATGGTTGTAATAAAGTAAGTTTCTAATGTAAACACATTCTGAGAAGCGGCAATAAATGAGTAAGAATGTCCGAAGATGTCAGGAAACATGGAGTATATGGAAATAATTAACATTTTGGACACTGGAGTAATGAATATTTTTTTGTATGCATTTAAAGGTACTTTTGTGTAATTCTCAGGGGGTGAGGAATTTTTATTCTAAAATTATTTGACATGCCTAATCTGTATCTCTTCAGTGCTTGAAAAGGCTGTAAGAATGAAACTTTATTCACAGGAGAGCTAAGAAAATGTGCACCATGTATATGTAAAAATGGTGGAGAAATATTTTGGCTATTCTTCTGGAGTCTGAGCTCCATGTCCTGATTGGTGAGACAGGCCTTACTAGCATGGCAAGCCAGTGAGGCATAAGACACAGGGAGAAGCCTGGGATATTTGGAGGCTTATTAGTGTCTCCTGTGCTAAATTAGTGCTGTTGGAGGTGATGCTGTCACTAAAAAATTAAAAAAAAATTAAAAAAAAAGGAAATAAATAAGGAGAGGACACACATTCAGAAGAAGAAAGCAGCAGATGCAGTGGCATTCAGCAGTAGGGTTCATGACGAGTAGGGACTGCAGTGAGAAAACAAAGGTTCTGGTCCAGACACTGAGGTGTGTTGTTCTAAGGTATGAAAGTGGGAGAAGGATCTATATAAGAAAAGAAACAAATAAACAATGTTGAGTAATGGGTGTGATGATGCAGAGAAGGAGATCAATATGTGAAAAAAAAAGGAGACTCTGAGTCTGCCATAGTTCATGATTAACATTTGGGTTATAGTATAACCCAATAGACAGAAAGGAGTAATTTGAGAAAAGGAAAGTTTCAGGTGGCAAAGTAAACAGTAGAACAATTAAAGCCATCCAGGAGCTATTAATGTGGAGTGATCCTAAAGATAATGGTTGAAACCCAAGAAGTTATCCCAAAGAAAGTGTGTCCAAGTCCAGAGAGTAGAAAGGCTTGAAGACAGAATCTTGAAATATATGACCCTGGCCAGTGCAAGTCTTTTTCCTTTTTTTGAACTGGGAGGAGGTTTGTCATCCAGATATTTCTTCAGCTGCGGTTACTTAGGATTCAGATCTTCTCCTAAGTCAGGCTTAATTAATATTCTTTTTCTCACTCACTACAAAAACCTATGCAAAAGTTAATGTGGTTGAATTCTACCAACCTTTTTCGGATATTTACAGTGAGGAATAATGAGAGAAGCAGTTCTAGAATAGTTTAAATGGGTAACTGATTTAAATCAGGATTTTTAAAATTAGCAAGGATTGTATATTATCTTTCTCAGTAAGTCTGCTTGTATCCAAAAGATGCTGATTTCTGTACTCCCTGAAAAGGAAAGTCCAAAAATATATTCCCTGAAGAGGAAGGCCGAAAATATTAACCCCCCACCCTCACTGAAATCCTCATGTTGGCCATTTGTTATGGCTGCTCCTGACAGGATTAGTAAGAGATCAATTCTCAGTGAGGAGGTGTAGCGACTTAAAGCAATTGGACTATGATTTTTAATTCAAGTATTGAAGTCGATTGTTGCAGTCATAGGAATCTGTATTTTGCAGGCAGGATTCCTTTTTTTCTATAAAAGGAGGTCCCACCAAATCTAAATATGCATTTTTAACTGAGTATCTATATTCACAACAAACTGAGGAGTTTGAACTGTGACCATGAAGTAGGATTTTCCTTGGCTGAGTGGGTAACTGTGGCTCATTCCATTACAGTATGTTGTTAATAGAATATGAATTGCATTTAGTACAAGGCAGGGGCTCCTGGTGTTTCACTGCAAGCTATTTTGGTGTGTGCAAAGATGCATTTTCAACCTGATAAGTGATGATAACTTGTAATTGATAAGTGATGGGTTGGCCCTTGAGGACCTTTGGCTGGGGAGAAGCATAATTCTCTTTTATCAGCATGAAAAGATGGATCAACAGGATGACGATTCTATCATTATCAGCAAGTCCTTTTCTGAAATTCTTGCACTGTAAATAACCACACATTCAGACACATTATTATAGAGTCCTAGAATCATTAAGGCTGGAAAAGACCTCAAAGACCATCACATCCAACCAAACCATGTCCCCGAGTGCCGCATCCTCACATTTTCTGCAAAGATAGAGTTTAAATTCTGTTGCTGCCTCCTGTGTAAATATGCAGGGCCAATGATGTGGTCTGTCTGATCAGATAAAGAAGGTAGAGGCTTTCCCCTATAAAATATCACGGGGGATTATTCCCATATTCCTGAACCTGTAAAAGCCACAGACCTGTTTGGCTGACAGAAAGATGTTTGCACGTGACTGAACAAACACTTTGGCTATAGATTTAATCCATCATTAGCAGGTAACTGCTTGTCCTCCTACCATATTTGGACTAGTCAACCCTTTGGCTTAGCCTGAAAGCTCCCAATTATATTTCTGGCCAGTTGTCTGCCTAAAGTAACCTGTTAGATTTATCTTCAGTAAGCCTGAAGGTGCTAATGCATCTTAAACCTCTCAGCTGAAAGTAATATCTAGTTTGTATTTGAAATGCAAAACACACACAGAAAGGAAGCCTACAGAGTGGAAGCAAGGACAGGTAGCCTGCGAGGAATACAGAAAAATTGGAATACCAGTGGATGAGGAGCTCAGCATGACCCGTTAATATGCACTTGTAGCCTAGGCAGACAACTGAATCCTGGGCTGCATCAAAAAGCAGGGTGGGCAGTGGGTCGAGATTCTGCCCCTCTGTCCACTCTGGTGAGACCCCACCTGGAGAGCTGTGTCCAGCTCTGGGACCCTCAACAGGAGGACATGGACTTGCTGGTGTGAGTGAGTCCAGAGCAGGGCCATGAAAGTGATCAGAAGTCTGGAGCATCTGTCCTGTGAAGGCAGGCTGAGAGAGTTGGGGCTGTTCAGTCTGGAGGAGAGAATGTTCTGGAAGGACCTTACTGCAGTCTTCCAGTGCCTAAAGGGGGCCTACAAGAGAGCTGGAAAGGAATTATTTATGAGGGCATGTAGTGACAGGACTAGGAAAGATGGCTTTGAACTGAGAGAACTCAAATTTAGACCAGATACTGGAAAGAAATTCTTTACTTTGACGGTGGTGAGGCACTTGAACAGAGAAGTTGTGGATGCCCATCCCTGGAAGTGTCCAAGGCCAGGCTCAATGGGACTTTGCATAATCTGGTGTAGTGGAAGTTGTCCCTGCCCACGTCAGGGAAGATCCCTTAAAACCCAAGCCATTCCAATTCCATGATGTGGCTGGTAGAGTAGATGGCACACAGAGGCACATCATCCAGAGCTGGGAGTGGAGGCCTCACAAGGCTCTGAGGAGGATGGCATGCATGGGCACAGGGATGTTGTGGTTCCAGCCACTAACTCTGAAAGCCAGGAGGATGCCTTGGGAATGTTGACTCATCTCAGGCAAGTTAATTTGTCTCAGGCGGATTTACATAATTTACTAGCAATTTTTGTCATAATTTGGTAGATCATAGGAACCTACACCTGCAAGTCTTTGCTTTTACAATCACAACATTTGCTGTCTGCTATTACCCTTTCAAATCCATGGTCTGAACTCACAGACTTAAGGTCTTATCAAGGTAGGGTCCTTGTATTCTTGGTCTAAGATTCATTCATGTTGAATAACAGTCGTTCTTGAAATTAATTACACTATAAAACATAATCTTTGGGAGATAAATTGAGTTATTCTATATATTTTTTATTATATTTTGTTTGTATTTTTATTATGAGATGGACTCAGATGTAATCTAGCTCTGGGATCAAAAGAAATTATCTCAAATGGAAAAAACAGTCTCACAAATTCAGTTGAGACTGAAAGTTCTAAGGATTATCTGCCTTATTTTGATGTTTTACTCCCTACATATCATTATGTGGTGCTTCTGATATTTACTGTGTCTTTATATCTGTCCATAAACTACTGCACAAATTATTTGCAACCCACTAGGAAAAGGACAACAGATTATGTCTCTCTGACAAAACCGTGAGTCTGTTATAGCTGGATGTCTTGCTGGAGATATATATCTATCTCTCAAGTGTACTCCACACTGGAAAACTTTTCATCTAATATTATATTTCTGGTGAGATGGCAGCTTTCCCATGCTGTGTGTGTAACTATATAAAAAAAAATATATATATATAATTACCTTCCTCAAACAGGTTTGCTAGAATATAAAAGAAATTGAAAAATATTGCCGTGGTTGTTTCTAGCAGTGTTAAGTAAAACCTAGCTTAAAAGAGCAGAAAAACAAACCAAGTCATTTCCATTTGAGCCAAATTGCTCTGGTATTCCTAATTTTTTTTTCCCCTATTTTGTAGCATGTATTTATGCATGAGATACCAGTAGCATCTGAGTATTAGCATAAAGTGCCAACCAAGACGGTGCAGTTTCTCAAACAAATGCTATAGTGAAGGTAAGCATTTAGCGTATTATGAGTTGCTTATGACACATTTTTGTGGTGAAAACACAAGGGGTTTTTTTCTCAGCTGATGTGTTTCTGTGATGTATATTTGGTTTTTTTGGCTTAGTCAAAGGCTGTCCATCCATCTTTAAATTCTTCACACTGTGTCCAGATGGAGTATTGCGCTTGCTTTCAATTGTCAGTCCAGGGTGAAATAAATGTCAACATTTCTGTTGACTTAAGTGGTGCCAGGATTTCACCCACACAATCTAAACTTAACATGTTTGATTTCTGTTTTGGTTTTGTTTTTCTCTCTTTCATAGCAAGGAGGTCCTTGCCATTTCTAAAGGGCAAGGAAAATATCATGGTTCATTGTTTCTAGATTTTGGCGTATAATGATTTCATAAGCATGAAT
>VZTZ01038371.1:302630-321874 GCA_013400955.1 Drymodes brunneopygia | reverse complement strand
CACTAGGAAAAGGACAACAGATTATGTCTCTCTGACAAAACCGTGAGTCTGTTATAGCTGGATGTCTTGCTGGAGATATATATCTATCTCTCAAGTGTACTCCACACTGGAAAACTTTTCATCTAATATTATATTTCTGGTGAGATGGCAGCTTTCCCATGCTGTGTGTGTAACTATATAAAAAAAAATATATATATATAATTACCTTCCTCAAACAGGTTTGCTAGAATATAAAAGAAATTGAAAAATATTGCCGTGGTTGTTTCTAGCAGTGTTAAGTAAAACCTAGCTTAAAAGAGCAGAAAAACAAACCAAGTCATTTCCATTTGAGCTAAATTGCTCTGGTATTCCTAATTTTTTTTTCCCCTATTTTGTAGCATGTATTTATGCATGAGATACCAGTAGCATCTGAGTATTAGCATAAAGTGCCAACCAAGACGGTGCAGTTTCTCAAACAAATGCTATAGTGAAGGTAAGCATTTAGCGTATTATGAGTTGCTTATGACACATTTTTGTGGTGAAAACACAAGGGGTTTTTTTCTCAGCTGATGTGTTTCTGTGATGTATATTTGGTTTTTTTGGCTTAGTCAAAGGCTGTCCATCCATCTTTAAATTCTTCACACTGTGTCCAGATGGAGTATTGCGCTTGCTTTCAATTGTCAGTCCAGGGTGAAATAAATGTCAACATTTCTGTTGACTTAAGTGGTGCCAGGATTTCACCCACACAATCTAAACTTAACATGTTTGATTTCTGTTTTGGTTTTGTTTTTCTCTCTTTCATAGCAAGGAGGTCCTTGCCATTTCTAAAGGGCAAGGAAAATATCATGGTTCATTGTTTCTAGATTTTGGCGTATAATGATTTCATAAGCATGAATGTTGAAACAGTTGTAGAACTTGTGCCCAAATATAGTTTTGTTACAGGAAAAGAAATGAAGCATATTAGCTCTGGTCAAAAAATAACTTTTGGATCAATACGATGGATAATATGTATGTTAGGAAGGTAACAGAACACAGCTGGGATTTGAATAAATGAACTAAAGTCCTTCTTTTGCAACTGAGCTTCTACAGTAATTTGCTAACTTCCTATCATGGGTGGTTTCAACATAGATTTCAAAGGAGGTTGGAATATTGAAGCAAATAGCTCATTCTTGAAGATGTTTTGTTGTTTTTAACACATTGAATTAGCTCATTACTGCTGAATATGTAGTGGAAAATAGTATCTGTTTACACTGCAGAATTATAAAAATTACTTACTAGTAACAGAATAAGGAGCAATTTGCAAAAGCTAATCATATTTGTGCACTTATTTGCAAAAAGTAAGTAGTTAATACATACCCAAGGGAAAAAAGAACTTACTGGCTTATGCAATTTAATAGTAGTGTTAAGCATAACATATTAAAGTAAGTTTTTAGGGATCATTTTTAAAAGTTATTAAGCTATGAACATAAAAACATGACTGTCTCATATTGCTGCTTCACCTGCACTCAGTGGTGGTTGAACTCCAGGAAGCATCCTGAAGCTCACTGAGCCCAAATCATTTCAGACTGTCCATACACCCCAAGTGCACACCACCAGCTTAGAAACCTATGAGGAGATTTCCTTATTGAGAGTTCTGTCTTTATTTAGATAGAAGTTTTCAGTACAGTGTGCTCCACTGTGTAAATCTGGGATGCTGCAAAGCACACTGAGGCACACTATCACAGCAGCGAGGTGTCACAGATGCAAACTGAGAGCTCTTCACGATTTCAGTTCATCATTGGAGGTGAAGTTAAAGATTCCTATTTCCATTTTGTTCAAATAACATTCAGAAATATCTACAGCCTTTTACTAGAGAAATCAGTTTTCCAAAAGTAATTTTTTAGGGACTAGGGAAGATATGCTATCTTTGCCTTGCCCTGCCATGACGAAAGGAAGACAATAGAAAAACAAGAAAGAACAAATAAATAAGCATACATTTGTTAATTAATTTTGTGGATAGATAGGAAGAAAATTGGCTGCTCCAAAGACTTTGGAGTCACAGCATTAAATTTCAGTACCATTTGGAAATTTCATTCTTTAATAATCTCTGCCCAAACAAATGTCTTAGGTTTTAAAATCAGAAAGGGCCTTTATACCTGTCTAGTTTAACCTTTTTTACCTTATGATTTTGTACAGCTGTTCCAGTTTTGAACTGGTTATCTAAAGGAAATGAGAAACATTAAAGCAAACTTAGAAAAATAGAGCATCTCTGGGACACTTGTCCTTATAACACTTCGACATTTAAAATGTCCTGTTGATTTCAGAGGGACTGTTCTTACCCAGTAAAGTTTGTAGGATTGCAGCCAGTTTCTTTTAACTTCAGTAAGTATATGGTTTTGGTCAATGGATAAACCCCAGATTTTCAGATTTCAGTGTAAAATCAGGTAAGTAGAAAGATTTGTAGGAAGGAGACAAAATGTAACTGCAGTGTAAACAGTAAGTGATCTCAGGACATCTCATGAAGTTCTGTATACTGTTTGATGTCCCTAACTGTGGCCTCCTACATGGAACATAATGGCTTAAAGGAATAAAAGATACTGACCTGTCAGCTTTGGAAGGTGTCACTGCAATTTCTGTATTGATGACAGTACAACAACCTATAGGTCTCATTAAATAAAACCCATTTTTCAACGTTCACTACTTCTGCAACAACTTGATCTACCCACATATTTGTATTACTGTAAGAACCAAGACATTAATTGATTTAATGACTAACTTGCCCCACAAGCAGGTCTGTGTGGTCCAGATATGTGTTAGGGTAATGATTCAAAGTACTAAGGCTCTGATCCTGTGATACTTGATAGAAGTGTGCTGGCAAAATTATAGGTATATACTGTATCTCGTGGACTTCACTGAGGCCCAAATTGTGTTCACAGAATCACCCACGATGATTGAAAGCAAGGCAAAACAAATAAAAATATGTAAATAAAGAAATGTAACTATTGTAGACTGACTGATAGTCAAATTCCTATGCCCTATAAACCTTTGTTCGCTCTGTATATTTGGATTGTTTTTCTCCAAGTATTTTCTCCCAGGCTAATTGTTTAGATAAAACTAGTTTTTAATGCAAATTTAATTCCATGGGATGGCACTAGTTTTTATCACCACTTAGCTATTTATGTTCTATTTATATTGATTCATTGAGTAAAACAATTTACTTTTGTTTCTAGTAGGTAACAGCATTTGTTCATTTTATTTCTTTTCCCTCTCTTTTTCATGTAATGTGTATTTCTGCCTAAAGAAAGAAGTCCTGTGGATACACCTATAATGGGACTTTTTAAGCAGATTACTGGTATAGGACTCTTTTAGACATAGAAAATGTGTCTAAATAAGCAAACAGCTATTGGGCTGAGAGTTCTTTTATTCCAAGGAAATACATTACCTCTCTATGGATGTTTCTACACATGGAAGGCTTGGGCTCCTTTTGAGATATGAAGAGAATTAAAGAATCTATAAATTCCTACATCCTTATTATGTGCACAGTCTTTGTGCATCTGTGCAAACTTTTCACAGTGAAAAAGTTCACATATTTTACATATATTTACAGCCTTCTCCAAGAAGTCTGGAGATGTAACCTGGAAAGCACCTAACTACAGTCAAATTACATAAAATAGACCTGTAATCAGGAAATTTGAGCATTTATGTTTCTTATTGTGAGTTTTGAATTTCTGCTTATGGGTAGAAGCTGATTTAAAGGACACTAGAAATATTTATAGTAAATTAATTATTGAAATATAAATTGAAAATCCAAAATGAAAAATCTGTGTAACTGTGTATTTGACTGAAAGAATCAGAAAGTTGAATGAACATTTTTCTGAAGACAAATCTGAAATTTGAAAAGCTTCTAGTAATTACAGTATTAAAAACAGTGATTTCAATAGGGGTATTAACACTGCGTTTAGGAGCAGTTACAATAACTCTGTGGTTTTATAGATAGAAGTCATATTAACTTGTTTGTAATTTCAAATATAAAGTTAAAATCATATGGAATTAATAATTAAATATACACTTTTTGTGCTTTTCCTGTTTTCCATGAAATTTCTTGTAGTTTCTTTGTATCTCACCACTACTCTTCCATGATGATTTGCTTCAGTCAAAAATATTGGAAACTCAGAATTCAGTGAGATTTTTATTGTGAATGTAAACAGACAGAAATAGTTTCCTTGGCAACAGAAAACAGGTGAAAACACTCAGACAAAGTACTCTAAACCCACCTACTCAACTTTCTTTAGTTACAAGTTCACAAGCTGCATGCACAAGGAATCAAGTGGTTTTTGTTCAGACAGTGAAAAGTTTCTAAATTAAATGATTCTCTGATCAGGTGTGTGTGTATATCCTTGACTCCAATTAGCTGTTGTGAACAAACTCAAATTCAAACAGGTGATGGCTCCATATCCACCACTGTCATTCTTTTGATGACACCAGAAAAGACTGAATTTTTCAACACTGTTCAGAAAAATTGATATTATTTTCAATTCAACAGCATCCATTGTTTTGAAGTAAGCACCATTTGTATATAACCTGAAGACTGAACTCCATTTACATTATTAGCATAAGGTATAGAAAGTATGTGGGTGTGTTCACTGCACAAGGAAGTGCAAGGAAGCTGGGATACATTTCTACAAAATTACAGTAGCATATATCATTTGTTCAAGTTCTCAGTTTGGAATATGTCAGTTCCAGATTCAAAACTGGAAACATATATATTATATTTACTAAGCTGAATTAATACGTGCTTTATTTTTTGATATGCATAGCTCATAACAGTTTGTATGGATTAACTTTTTTGTATCTCATTCTCAGATTAATTTGAGATTAATCACTTGGTTAATCTAAACGAAAAAAATACCTAATGAGTTTAATATTCTCTTGAAACTCTCACTACAGTAAGAATTGCCATAGGGAAAAAAATGATGCTGCCAGTTAATTCAGGAAAGATGAGATGAAATCTTAAAGTTAATTTTACTGATGATAGCAGTTTTCAAAAGACCATGTTTCATCTACTCATCAAAAGAGCACCCCTGCAAACAACCATGTTGCTTTGGAAGACAGAATATTTAAAATTCCAGATTCTAGAACTTGATAACCTTTTCAAAATAAGCTTAAAACTGCTTTGTCTTAACAATAAAAAGGATAGAATAGTTGGCAAAGCAGATGGCCTGTTTATTTTATTTCAACATGTAACAAAATTTTGTTGTGCTGCATGAAGTCCTGGTGTCCTTAAAAGAAAAATGCCAAGTATAGGAACTGATGGATTACTTGAGTTATCTTCTCTTCAGTACATATATTTTGACACAGGTTATTTTGCCTCAGAATGCAGTGTGTTATATCCAGACAGTTTTTTGTATCTTGCCTACATTGTTTCAGGTAATGTCACACTCCATGGCAGTTTATAGTACAAGCAGATGCATGGTCATAAAAATACTGTCATAATGGAACAAGTGATGTGACCTTCTTCGTCTGACTAAGATAAAACAAGTTTTGCTTTCCATAATGAAAATATTATATTCCTTTCCATAATGAAAATGAAATTGATTTTACTATACTATGGATGATTTTACCATAAGAATGGTGTCAATGCCAATCTCTCACAATGTAATGCAGATTCATGCCAGGTGCAGTCTCTCACCCTTATAGAAATGACTCTGGAAGAAGCCCAAGAACAGGGAGGGGGATAGAGCAGATTAATTATGCAAGGGTGCTAGCGAGCTCGGGAAGCACCCATTCATTCTGATCAATGAGTTTCAGGGTACATTCATGAGTATGCTGAATAAATGCTTTAGGAAGGAGAAGAGGGAGTAGAAAGGTTTTCTTTCCATAGGAAGATAAAGACCTGGGGAATAACATATTGGGACATTTTATTCTGCCATAATAATGGAGAAATGTTTTAGGCTTTTTTCTACAGAAAAGACCTCTTTGGTTCTTGACCTGTTATTGTATATTTGGTTCTAGGAAAAGGGGTGAATTGATTGATCATGGTTTAAGGGGCAAAAGCCTTCTCTCAGAACACATCCAAAAGATGTCATATTACACGTATCTTTGGTGTTTAGACAATTACATCTGTGTGAATAAGGTAATTAGATTATAGAGTTGTGTTTTAATAGAATGCACGAAAAATTTAAGTGACACAACTCAGAAGATAAAGGTAAGATTAGGGGAAGGTAGAAATAATGATAGGCAATGTTTATCTGCACCAAAATTGACTGCAGATTGAATTTGTACGTATCAGGCAGAAGTTAGGATACTCATGCACTATGAAACGTGTCATCATGTTGACATCATCTTTAAAAATTACATGTTTTCCCTTAATCTCCTATTCTGCAAAGGCTTGCACAGGTAAGTAGTTGTTCCTTGAACAGTGTTTGTGAAATTGCTGAAGTGTGTGGAGTTTTTCTCATTTCTAGAAAGTAAGCACAGGACTTGTGTGGAATCCTGAATTTCCTGTGTGCAAACAAAATAGAGGGCCTTGTAAGGAAGTATTTTTAAAAGTGTAATATATCCTCAAGTAAAAGCTTACCTACTAAAGAGAGTAATGTTGGTTAGTTGGCAACAGAAGAAACCCGCAGGTTACAGAGTAGCAGTGGTTTCACTAGGCAGGACCGACAAAAAGCCCTGCCCTTCTTTATTTACCTATTTTTATAGGTTTCTAAGGACAGTCAAAGATTGGTGAAAGGGGTCAACACCCCTGAAGGTTTACAGGACAAAGACATGGTTAATCATCTTTCTCCACCCCAGGGAAAGGAATGAAAAACAATTCCACAAGTGCAAAACAATTTTGGCTGGTTAAGAAAAACAAGAACCATGTTTACAAAACAAGCATGAAAAACTACAACTACAATGTTACAACTTATAGGGCCCTGTAAAACCAGGGCGACAGAGTAACTATATATCTATGAAAAAGACTGCACAATCCTCTGCAAAGTTTTTTAGCTGTTTCTCACTGTTAGAGTCTTGCTTTAGGCTGAACCAAGTGTTGGGCATCTCAGGGCTGTTAGACTTTCTCCCTGTAAATTTCTCCAGTTTACTTACTTGAGAAGTTCCATAGAGATCAGCTCTGGTTATGTAAATGGAACATAAGTGGTAGGATACAGATGTCTCAGCTGCATACTGCAACCTTCCCTGGGCAATGCTGTCATCACAGGCTGGCCAGGCTTTGGAGTCACTAGAAAAAAATGGCATGCTTGTTCCAAAAATAAAAAGGTCATTTGAATTTTATCACTTTCTTGTGTGCTTAGGACATCAGGAAAATTATTTTTCAAATACTTGTTGACAGCCCAACTATAGGAACATATTTGTACTCAGAGATTATGATAAAATGTGTAGCATAGACATCTCATAAGCAATTTCCCCGACTTCATCAAGGACAGAAGACTTCTTGGCTTGTGTAGTTATGTATTATTGCTTTCCATGTGTGCCCAGCTCACTGGCAGTATTAGTTTGAACTGGGAATCTAATCTTTTTATTGTTGTTTTAGAGCTTTTTGTTCTGGAGAATCCTGACATCAGTTGCAGATGTATTAGCCCGAATTACTACTATTATATTGGGAATAATAGCAGAGGTGATGGTAGCATCCAGTAGCTGGTAAAAAAACCAAAACAAACAAACAACAACAACAACAAAACAAACCAAAAAAAACCACAAAGGAGGTGGCATGACCTTCTGAAGTCCCAGACAGACAGAAAAAAGTTTCCAGCACTCTCAGCCCTCAGTTTTGTGCTTTCTTAGGGTGCAGACAGACTGCAGGCTTGCTACTAGGTAGCCAGATAAAAGCATGGAGGAGAGCACTCTCCACAATAAACATCTTTCAAAATGCATTGTGAAATGAGAAAGACATAATGCAAGATAGCTGGATTTAACTTTGCAAGGAAGATTCAGTGGAACATATTTACTACACCTTTTGCAAAAGATTTCTTTTATTTGAGCTGGCTTTCATTATGAAGGCATTGCCTAGAGGGAATGATTAAGGCAGAAAAACAATCTGTAAGAAGAGAGGTAACATGAGGTGGATCAGGAGGGGTATGAAAAAGAAGATGCAGTGCTGCAAAGTTTAAAACTCCCTGAGAATAGGATGATATCTGTTTCTTGTCTCAATGCAAAAACTAAGCATAGTGCTTTTGTTGGACCAATGCCTAAAGAACATAAGTGAGAAGGCATATAATCCACTGAAGTACATTAGTCAGGCAGACAAGCTTATTTTGAAGACTTCCATATAGATATGTTGGCTGTAACTATAAGAGAATACTGTCTGGATTGTTTAAAACATTTCGTCTTTCTCTAGTGTATTTTACACATTTCAGTTTGCTTGGTAATATGATGTCCTGATGGTGATTGTGGTAGAATACTGCACTTAGGCAAAGAAAATGCAGCTGAGTTTTTACACTACAGCTCTATTTTCTAACTATTCACATCTGCATATAGAATTTTTATTCTTTTATGCTATGTTTATGTCTGTGTGATTATAACATAAATATACAGTCAGATTTTATAGACAATTATTTTTTTATATTTGAGCAATTTGTCAAGGGTATAAAATGCATGGATTAGAAAGATCCCTAATTATTCAACACAGGTGCATGGAACCAGAGGAAAAATTAGGAGATGCTTAAATTGATTTGTACTGCTCAAATAGGCAGGAAGTCATTGCAAATAATATTGAAAAGTGATTTGCTAGTAGACTTCTTGCCACTTCTTTGAAGTAGTTCCCACAGACCAAAGTTTGTCTACATGTAATTTTCAGGATCAGGGTCCTCAAAATTTATTTAAGGATCCTTCAGTTTCCATTTTAGATACAAAGTAGTAATAAATATTATTATAATTACATTGTATATTTATATAATGATATTAGTTGTTTTATTATTATATGTAATATTCTCTATAACATTACACCAGCAGTATTTCACATATTTCTCATGCTTCATCACTGACTGGGTTACACATTAGGCTGCAAGTGACTTGTCTTCACAGTGCTAGAGTTAATTCTGTGCATCAAACATGGAAACTGTGATGAAGGAAGAAAGTAAGATCTTTCCTAAAGTATTCTTCTAATGTATTCTTTTGTAATAATAAGAAGAAACCAAATTTAATATTAGAGGGTTTTTAGGATAACTGATTATGAAGTGCTCTGAAGTAGTAGAGATTTTTTTTTTCCAGTGAGAAAACATCTCCTTTTAGATCAGTTTTTTCTTAAAGGAAACTGGCTTCCACCAAGATGAGCAATTCTAAAAGTCAGTATCCCTTTACAAAACATGGAAAGGAAAATTCTCCCTTGATTCCCTTCGGCTTCTCTAGATGTATGGTTTCACCTATAATCTCTACTCATGTCTTTTCTTAGCACAACTTCATAAGGTAATAAAAACATGTATAAAGCATCCATATTTTATCTGCTTGGGTTTTGCAACTGTTGAACTGTGAAGTGTTCTAGAAGATCCTTCTCACCTTTCTAAAGGGGTACAGTCTCTTTCATTCAGTTAAGCATCATGGCTAGCAGCAAAAACTAGTACTAACTTGTTTTTCACTCCTCTGCTCTCTCCTATTATTGCTTATTTCAGCATGAAAGTTGGGAATAATTACATTTTATGATCTATCTTGTTTTTGTATTCATCCTACAAGTAAATACTATTTAAGCAATGAATTTTATAGGCTACAAGTAAAAGCCATTTAAGCAGTGAGGATGATTTTGGTCCTCTTACAAGTGCAAGAAATGATTCAGTGAGGTACCATATTTTACGTTGCTTTATTGAAAAATATATTTATGGATATTTTTCCATCTCCTACATCTTACTCCATCAAAGAAAGATAATGACAAGCCTTTTTATTTTTTTTTTCTGTCTTTTTAATTAGGGTTCCAGTTCAGTTGTAAAAGTTCGGCATAAACTAATTTGGAGCTGGTTAGATGCTTAGGAGCAATCTGTTTGCTCTCACATAGAACTCCCATTAACATGCCATATACAGTTATATTGAAACAAGCTCAGATGGCTTCACGTCCCCACAGAGGAAGGAGATTTAAACTTTGAAATAAAAAGGCTTGAAGATCTTATTAAAGTAGAGGCTGGGTAAACTGGCAAGTGCTCTGTGGGAAGTGAGTTATGGACAACTCTGCATAGCAGCCATCGTACCTGTAAATCTGGGCAATGTGTTTTCACTTTAGAGCAATGTCATTAATATATTTCAGAGCAATGAAAAGGTTATCAATTTCTACATAGGCCCTCATTGTATATTCCTTCAGCATCCAACATACAACTTGAGATGAGGTTTGTGGAACTATAGCTGTGAGAATTTGGAGAGAATTATGATGCATAAGAATTAAACTTGGGGCTCTCTGCCAACAGTTCTGTGAAGAAAGTTGAGATGTGTATCAGACTAATAGCAGCATTCATAATTAAGTATTAAGAACCATATTGTGATTATGTTTCAGACATTGGACTAGTGACACTATTAGGGAAAACAAGTGCAGTCAGAATCTGAAGCTGACTGATGATTGAATTTGACAAGAAACTCTAAAAATAGTTGACATGATAGCAACACAAGTATTATGTCATTTTTAATGCGTCATTGTAACTTAACAATGGTCTTTTGGTTTGATTATAATTAACATCCTCTGACTGTTTGTATTTGGCTTACAGTATGTCTCAATGTTATGTGTTGAGAATTGTAAAAGGTGCATGATTGTGCTGTTTCTGTTCAAGTGGTTTCTAATTAAAAGCTTCACTGTCCAGTGTTCTTTCAATAAGGGTACCTAATACAATAATTACATTATTTTAGGTATAGAGAAACTGTTTTTTAAACCAAACTGAATGATGCATCTCAATATCCAAGAGTGTAGGTGTGTGTGTATATCTACACAGGTATACACTTACACATATACTGTTAATTGGTTTTAGACAAGGCTCCCACTTCTCTCTTACTCACCTTACACTTTTCAAATCTCAGGCATCTGGAAGGAATCAAGACTTTTTGTGTAAGCTGAAAGTCATAATTCCCAGAAATAACATGCATCCTTAGAGTGATAGTTCGTCACTAGAACTCCTCTCCCCAAAATTTAGCATATCAATTACCATTAAATAATGGTCTAATGACTAATAAATGCCAGATAATACAGGATTCTTCTACCTGCATGAGCAGCTTAGTGATTGGAATGACTGTCTTTTTATCACATTTGATACTTCAGGTTTTTAGCCACTAAATTCCAAATATATGTTTTGATTCTTTTGATTCCACAATAGAAAGCATTTACCTTTCTTTTATGTTTTAAGTATCTTCTATTGTTTCATGTTTTGCAAAAAGAAAATACTGACCTTTATTGGTCCTTGAGCTGACTTAGAATTGCTGCTTTTCATTTTTTCAGTTCTGTAGTAGCTAAATTTTGACTGTATTTCTAAAGTCTTAATTTCTCTTTCAAGTAATAGAGGAGTTACTTTCAATAAAGTTTGAAGTTCAAAAGGAAAGATATCATCAATTTTTCATGTTGTCAACTTACCAACTGAAAGACTATCTTTCTTATAAAACTTTAAATAATTAGTGAAGAAATGAACTCTGAATATTCATCCAAATTCTAGTGGTTTTGTATAAGGTTTAATAATCTAATAGTTCAAATACAGATATATTAAATGAATAAATTTGGTAATAACTCTTGAAATAATAAAGTTACTTGCAGTGTAATGCATGAATTTTAATAGCAGTGCATATACAAATCTATTTGAGCTTAATGATATGAAGTAGCCAAAATATATTTGGGACTGTGACAGGATTTGTGGGAGCTTTCTCCTTTGAAAGGATGCTTCTGGCTTTGAATTTCAAACACTACCTTTTGTAGCAGGTGAACAAAAGTAATCCTGTTGGTTTTTTTTTTTTTAATTTTTTAAATTTATTTTGAAAAAGCCAGATAATTGCACGTCTGCCTCGCATTCAGTTAAGTCTTTAGTGATGGGCTTTGAAGGGTGTGTTTTATATTTTGCTTTCTTTTGTTTGGGCTTTAGTTTTGGGCTGGGGTATTTTTGGTTTGTTTTTCACTGCCAGTCTTTGCTGAGAAGTTGCTGATACCACTATTAGTAGTAAACTGGTCTTTGAAGGAAGCTTTGATAAAAATTCTAGTTTGAAATAGAAACTGGAAAAGTACAAAGCTACCGAGAGGAGAGTGCCATCCTCCCCGTTGCCTGAGAATTATTTTTTTTCATGTGAAAGCAACATAAATCTTAATAGAAAAACTAATGGTAGCAAGGTAGACTAAAACAACCTAATTTTGGTCTGAAAGTAATCTATTATTATACAGTAATATACTGTATTTATTGAATTTGTGTTTCTCTAGTACTTTTTCCATTGTTTTCCAAGCATCATTCTACTTATAATTTTCTGTTTGGTCCCTACTTGGATTATGTAAGTGGTACCCATTATTGAAAGGTAGTCTGTATTTGTACTAATACAGAGAATGCCAGTTTAGAAATGAGCCTGATTGCATGGTTCATTTTGTTCTCCTTTGTAGAGCCAGGCTGCGGCCCACTACAAAGGCACTAAACATGCCAAGAAGCTCAAAGCACTGGAAGCCATGAAAAATAAGCAGAAATCTGTAACTACCAAGGACAGCGCAAAGACTACCTTCACTTCCATCACTACCAATACCATCAATACCAGCTCTGACAAAACAGGTTAAGCGACAATCTCTGTTGGTTTCTGTTGGTTTGGTTTTGGTTTGGTTTGTATTTATTTTTTTCCCTGTTTAATTCCATGTCTGTTTGGTTATGTGCTTGCCACATTGATTCATGCTCAATCCATCTTTCTGTGTGATATTGATTTCTTTAAGTCCTTTCAGTAGGCTGGTGAGAGTCCAATAGTCATGTAGCCAATTTCTCTTAGTGAAAAGAGGCTTCACATTCTTTTTACAATGCGAAGCAATAATCACTACTTGATTAACATATCGACTGATCTAAACCTCCTGGTCTGTATGCACTATCTCTCTATCAATAATTACATATGGCACATTCCTTTTAACCATAACGTAACAAATTGCACTATTTGTGTCTAAAAGCCTCTTAAAAAGCATTTTCAGTAAAAACCTAATTTTCATGAATTTCAAACATTGCATTATTTTTTTAAAATGGCTATTGCATGGTTTTGAATTGGAAAAGAGCTGTATAACCTCTATTCCACACAATCAGGTAAGTGCTATTGATGCAAATTATTCTGCTTAAAAGAGTCTTCATACTGAAATAATAGTGTTTAAATTATTTTGTGGGTAAAAATTACTCCTTTGCAAATAAAATCTACTTATTTGTAAAGTCAACAGGATTTGGTTGAGATTACACTTCAAATATGTAGCTATTGTTGGAAATTTCAAAGGAAGGTTGTAAGATCACTGAGAGGTAGTCTAGTGTCTTAAAAAGGATGACTGCTCTTGTGTATAAAGGGATACAGTTTGCATATTTAGGCATAACCAATCCCCCTCCCAAAGCAAGGCAAAAAATAACTAGAGGAAAAAAATAGTCAAAGCTGTGAAACATCAGCAATCTACCTACTGATGCTGAAAACTGCTCATTTGGAACCACTTGTGATCCAGTAAGTTTAGCATTGTAAATGGATGTGCAGTAACCAACTTTAATATAACAGAAAGTACCTTGTAAGCATGTGCAGTACTTTCTTGAAGATGCATCTTCACTATATTTGTTACAGACAGATAGCTCTATGTCTATCTCTATAAATAATGTTTATCTTAGTTATAACTCACTATTATAGACAGCATATGTTTTTTATGGAGATTTATGACCTAATTATAATGGGACAACTTTAAGAAATATTTGCTATGTTGTTTTTGTCTTTGTTACCACAAGAAAAGAAAAAAAATACTCTGAGAGGTTTTTTGTGATGAAAGAAATTAAGTATGGGAGAATAGGAACAATGTCAAAAGTTATTTGGGAAAATAGGTGTCTCTAAATATACAAATACTATTAAAAGTTTCTTGTGCTGTTACTTGTTGAGATATTCAGAGCAGGAAGGAGGATGTTGTGTGAAAATAGTGATTTATTGTTTACTAAATATGATCTTGTGGTTGAAGAAAATAACTGAAGAAAAGAAAGATCTTTTAAAGCTTTAAACTGTATTATTCAAAAGATTTTATCTTATGCTATGTAAGTTTGAAAGATTTTCCAGTGTGCCTTAAAACCAATCTGAGTTTTTCTATCAAGCTTTGAATTAGATCTCTGACAAGATGTATGAACCGTCCTGTATCCAAGGTCAGTGGTCCAAATCAGTTTTTATAACAGCATAAGTAAGAAAATATCAGAGATCCAGTTGCATACATAAGCAGTGGCCTATGCAGGAGTTTCTTCAGCTTTACACAGTGTTTGTGAATGCCTGGATTCATTTAATAGAATGTGTGTAAACATACATGTATGTATATATATGCATATATTTATTCTGTGTTGGAAATACTGACCTTAATGGGGTTCTAAAAGACACAAATTGATGTTAATTGACAAACAACCAAAAATCTTACCATTTCTTAAAATACTGAGAGCCATATTCATCTGCTGCCAAAAACGCTATTCGACCAGGGGCATTCAAAGTAAGGCAGGCAGTTCTATCCAGATGCGGTTATTACAGGTCTGCATTGATGTGACTGGCAGCAGAATAAAATCCTTGATGTAAATTATCCTTTGTCAAGCATGTATGCATGGTGAGGGAAAAAAAATATTGGTAGCCAAAAGGATGAAATTTTCTGTCTACTATGACGAGTCAAAAATTTCATAAATGGGATTTTTTTTCCTTTCTGGTTGTTCTTATGTCTTGTATTTGCTTGATTGAACTTTTAAGGGCAAACTGATTCTGAACATCACAACATGCTGCACTGTGTGAGTTTCTGCATTTGGAAATTATCACTGTAAAAGTCAAACATCCTGATAGTAATATGCAGTTCTCAGGGAATAGTTGTAGTAATGAATATAATTCATAAATTAATATTTCATAACTAGAAAAAAGTTCCTAAGTCCACGTACTTGTGATCATTTGGAACAAAAGATTTTTCTACAGTATTTTAAACCTG
Source organism: Drymodes brunneopygia (assembly GCA_013400955.1). NCBI lineage: Eukaryota > Metazoa > Chordata > Aves > Passeriformes > Petroicidae > Drymodes > Drymodes brunneopygia. The sequence goes on along the minus strand of VZTZ01038371.1, from coordinate 306,825 downwards.
TCTGCTGAAGATTAATAGTTGATCCCAAATACGCTTAGGATAGGGTCATGTACATATCACTTCTTATATATCATCTACAGCAGTGGTTAAATGGTGAATTACATGTCAGTCACAGCACATTGGTCAGGACTTCAGATCACTGGTTTTGTGCACCCTTAGCAGCTGCAGTAAACAAAATGTCATCAGGAAACCTGTGCTGCTGTGCAATAAGGATTGTGAAAAAAATCACATAGTATACAACCTGATTCAAGGTCTAAAGCAGCAGTTTGTTATGTTGCTTATTCTGAAACTATTTTGTTAGGTGTGGTGCCAGCATGTGTTATTGACACTGTGCAGCTCACAATATAATCTAACTCCTTAAAACCTCTCACACATGATTCCTGGTGTTTAAATTATGTGTTAAGGAGAAAACATAAAATATGGGGTTATTTTGCTCATTCTGAAAAGGTCGTTAATTTTTTCCCTTTTAACTAACTTTTAGAATTATTAAAAGGCTTGAACTTGAGAAATCTTTAGAGCAATAAATCTTCATGAAGAGTTATGTTGGTAGTCATATAATGGCAATGCCATTCTCAAGATGTGAGAACTTTTTAATCAGTTCTACTGTTTAACACACTTCTTTAATCTGTATTTACCAATTTTTGTATTGCACCGGTAGTCAGGACAGAAAAATAGAAAATGTGAGCATTACAAAGAGAAGCCTACTTTATGGCATTATGCAAACCATAACTTTTGAAATGTTTCAGTACTTCTTGATTCTCCGATTCAGGTGTGACAATAAAAATGCATATTTTTGCTATATATTAACACATATGCATACATGTTCCCTGATATTAAATTGTTAAACATCTTCGATAGCTTTGCAAATTGCTCCTCCTTTCTGAAAAGCTATATTTTCTTCAAAAAGCTGCTTCACATCTTCAGCTGTAAGGACTGATACTTTAGAGCACGTGTCAAAATATGTTTACATAGAATGCATTCTGTCATCCTAGTTAAAATACCTGTCCTGTACAGTCATTGTCCTTCACTTGGATTTTTGGAAAACAGATTGAATCACCAATTTTATATCAATGTAAAATTATGTCCCTCTAATTGTCTAATATCTAAATATTAATCTTTTCCAAAGCTATGTGAAGTTCAGCAGGACACACTCCATGATCACAAATCAAGTCTTGAAGATTTGGGCTGCTTTAATTTATTTAATTATTTATTTATATAATAAATATAATTCAGTATGAGTTAGATCATTTGATATCAATGGAAAAGAAGGAATAGACCTTTCAAAGGGGGAAAAAATGTATCATTAGGAGCCATCAGTATGGCAAAGTCTTTAATTCTGCTTTTGAATGTTATACACTGTGCCTTGGATCCTATGTACTCAAATGCAACGAACAGCTCTTAAAAACAGACAAAAATGTGATGAGCAGAAAAAGTGTGTATCTGGGCCAAGGCACAGACAAGATCATCTATCACTAGTACAGTCTTAACAGCTATGGGACCCCTGTGCTGTCAGAGAACAAAATAATGGTAGATGTCCTAACAAGCTTCGAGTTTCACATGAGAAACAAGGAATAGACACTGTAAATGTAACAGGCAGGTGTTTAAAGGAGTGGTAGCTTAAGCGTTTTTAAGTGATACAGACATCACAAGAAATGAAAACACTGAATGAATGAGGGATAGATTAGAAGGAAAAGGAAGAGAATTGCATTTTTTCCAGATGCTGAACATGTGTGGGTATCAGCATTGGAGAAGGCATAAGAGCTCTTTATTTTTCCTTCACTGACTTATATGAAAATTTTTCTGTGTAAAAAAATTTAGTTTTGTTACCCCTTTACCCCTTCACAATAGATATTTTTTTGTCCAAGAAGTGGTAGGATATTTCTGGTCAGCAGTTGAAACTCACTCCTGAAATAACAATTTCAGTCCAACTGGGATAATTATGAAATTGAGAGCAGTTGGAGTGGGAGAGAACAGTCATTCAGGCAAGGTCTTGGGCATAAAATGAAGGCAGGAGGGAGAAAGCAATCAGAAATGATGTGGTAAATCAGGGTAGGCTTTGCAGGAAGAAGAAAGGTAGATGTCATGAAATGGAAAGGATTAGAAAGATGTGTAGGAGTTTAGCAGCCAAAGTATCAGAGGATCACAGAATTTTTGAGGTTCTGTGAAGGGATATCATTATGGATGTCTGAAGATGGACAAGGCCACTCCTACAGGTCAGAGCAGAGTTAGCCTGAGCAGGATGCTGAGTATCCTTTTCAGCTGAGTTTTGAGTATCCTCACAACCTTTTGTTGGGCAACCCATTCTATGGTTTGATCACTCTTAAAGAAGAACAAAGTAGTTTTTCTTGTGTTTCACTTCAATGTCCTGTATTTCAGTTTCTGGCTGTTGTGCCTTTTCCTGTCACTGGGCACCAATTAAAAGAATCTCTGTATTTTCTATTCCCTGACCTCATCTGGTATTTATATACATTGCTGTCTTTTTTTTTCAAGTGGTGCCCTCCAGGGTCTCAGGTCCCCCTTCACAAAGCTGCTTTCCAGATGCTTAGACTCCAGCCCAAACTGATGTGTAGGGTCATGGCTTCCCAGTTGTGGGACTTTTGTGCTTTCCTTCATTGAATTTCGAGGGACTTACGTTGTACAATTTCTCCAGTCAATCTAGGCCCCTCTGATGCCAACTCATCCATCTGGTATGTCAGGCCCTCCTCCCAGTTTTTAATCATCAGCAAACCTGCTGAAGATGCACTCTGCCCCATTGTCTGGGTCATAAATGAAGACTTTAAAAAATATTGGGCAATCTGCTTGGTCACCTGCACAGTAAAATGTCCTTCCTCACATTCAGATGGAACTTCATGTGCATCATGTTCTTCTCATTGGGTCTTTTCCTACTGCTTGGCATCACCAAGAAGAGCCTGGCTCCATTTTTTTGGCACCCTCCCTTCAGATACATATAGACATTGATTAGGTCCCCTCTCAGTCATCTCTTCTCAAGGCTGAACAGGCCCAACTCTCTCAGCTGTTCCTCATAAAGAAGATGCTCCAATCCCTTAAATCATCTGTGCTGCCCTCCTCTGGACCCTTTCCAGGAGCCCCATGTCTCTCTTGTACTGAGGAGCCCAGAACTGAACACATCACTTCAGATGTGGCTTCACCAGGGCTGAATAGAGGGGCAGGATCACCTCCCTTGTTCTGCTGGCAACACTCTTCCTAATGTGCCCCAGGACACCATTTGGCTCCTTTGCCCCCAGGTCACACTGTTGGCTCATGGACAGCTTTTTGTACACCAGGAGCCCCAGGTCCATCTTCACAGTGCTGCTTTTCAGCCTGTGCTGGTGCGTGGGGTTATTCTTCCCCAGATGCAGGAACCTGCATTTGCCTTTGTTGATTTTCAGACCCTTCTTCTCTGCCCATCTCTCCAGCCTGTTGAGGTCCTTCTGAAGGGCTGCAGAGCCCTCTGTGGTATTGGCCACTTCTCCCACCTTTGTGTCATCAGTGAGCTTGCTGGGGAGGCATCTGCTCCTTCATCCAAGTCATTGATAAACAAGTTAAACAATACTGGGCCCAGTATTGAACCTTAGGGAACACCAGTAGTGACAGATCTCCAATCAGACCCTGTCCCACTGATTATGACTCTCTGGTTCAGACAGTTCTCAGTCCACCCCACTGTCCACTCATCCAGTCCACTCTCCCTGAGTTTGCCTATGAGGATGTTGTGAGAGTGTCGAAAGCCTTGCTGTAGTCGAGGTAGACAGTGCCCACTGCTCTCCCCTCATCTTCCCAGGTAGTTGTTTCACTGTGGAAGGCAGTCAGGTTGATCAAGCATGATTTACCTTCAGTTAATCCATACTGACTACTCCTGATCAGCTTCCTGTCATCCATGAGGACAGAGACAGCCTCCAGAATGAGGTGCTCCATCACCTTTCCAGGGATTGAGGTAAGGCTGACTGGCCAGGAGTTCCCTAGATCCTCCTTCTTGCCCTTTTGGAAGACATGGGTGACACTTGCTTTCTTCCAGCCTTCCAGCACATCTCCTTTTCTCCATGACCTTTCAAAGATTGTGAGCAGCCTAACTGTGGTATCTGCCAGCTCTCTTAGCACTCATGGATGCATCCTGCCAGGGCCTGTGGAGTTGTGGATGTCAGGTTTGTTTAGGTGTTCTCTGACCCAAGCCTCCTCAACCAGTACTTCCAATACTCCT